>JAQGCA010002686.1:0-13337 GCA_034698945.1 Protaphorura quadriocellata | reverse complement strand
CAGACAAGAGGTACTTAGTTTGTATTCATTCCGTTAATGTCGAAAGACTGGCCACACTCTTTATAAGGGTAAATGAATAATCGCCCATCAATACCCTGTCTGAGTTCAGATTGATTTAAAAAAAATGTTTTGTTAATGCGTTTTGCAGTCATTAATCTCACTGACTTCATTTATCCTAATAACTAAAAATGAGATGATCCCCAGTGAGATTGTACAGGTGCAATGTATATGAGGTAGGTATGTTTAATGAAATATTCTATTCTATTACCTATAGTAGTCTAACGTATTGGTTAGACTCGGCTTTGCCATCCTCCAAATTGTAAACACTCTATTGAGCTTAAGCACGCCAACACTTAAACTCACTCACTCACATTGATGTTTCCGTTGTGTGGGATATGATTTTTGATGACTATAATAAAATTACATCCAAATCCAAAATCCAAATAAACTCTACCACTCAATTTAATGTACAGGGTCACGCATAACCTTTGCCCCCCCCCCCCTGGCCAGCGCAATCTGGGGGAGCGGGACAAAACGTGAGATACGCATTTTGTAGAGAATCTTATGAAGGATCTAGGGAGCTACTCCGCTTAAAAATCCGACGCGTGTAGCGACGCTGATGAGCGCTTAAGTAAAAATCGGCATGAAAAAATGGATTTTTCAACGGTATTTTGACAAAAACGCGCCCAAAATAATTGTTTTCAAAAAATCTGTCGATGCTATCTTTTTTTTTAATAATTTTATGCAATTTTCAAAATTTTGTTAGACCGGTTCGGAGAAAGTCGATTTTTTGCTCCCAGGGCATTTGGAGGAGGAAATCAGAATTTTTCACCAAAATGCCCTGGCAGCGAAAAATCGACTTTCTCCGAACCGGTTCCACAAAATTTTGAAAATTGTATAAAATTATTAAAGAAAAGGTAGCATCGACAGATTTTTTGAAAAAAAATATTTTAGGCGCGTTTTTGTCAAAATACCGTTGAAAAATCCATTTTGTCATGTCGATTTTTACGTCCCGCTACGCGCGTCAGATTTTCAAGCGAAGTAGCTCCCTAGATCCTTCATAAGATTCTCTACAAAATGCATATCTCACTTTTTGTCCCGCTCTCTGAGATTGCGCTGGCCAGGGGGTGCATAGGTTATGCGTGACCCTGTAGTACTCTACTTTCAAGTATGTTGTTGAGTCCTAAGGCATCATTTATTTACTTATTTTTAATGTAACGCGGCTTCTCCTTAGGGTTGCTTGGTGAGCAAGTGACAATCACTAAGAAAGAAAGTGAGCAAATACAAATAACAGAAAGTGAGTATTGCAAATATGTATATAATATATTCTAAAAAGTAAAAAGTTGATAAATCTGCTCACTCCCCTACTCTTCGTTATTGTTGAATAGTGTATTTATTCATTCTCGTGTACTATTATGTAATTTAATAATTTGGTCCTTTGTGATTGGACGTATTGGCATAATTGGTTTAGATTAGTTTATTGATGTTGTGTCGCCGAATTAAGCCATTCTACGTATACTTAAATGTATCAGGATGCGTTGGTAAAACACGTTAATAAAAAATCAAATCAAATCAAATGAATATGTAACTAAGTTTACAGACAGCGAGTAAGTAAAAAATAATTAGTTGTTAATGTTTTATTGTGCTTGGTTAATACTGTAAAAAGATGTAATAAAGGATAAATAAATAAAAGACACAGCAATTGTAAATACCTTTACACTGATATTTTAGAAGTCGTTGATGATTAGATTCGGCAGTATTCAATGACGTCCAGGGAAGCTGTTTTCATGAACTTGTTGATAGAACATTTTATTTCGCTAGGTCATATGCATTTCAGGATTTGGCGCAAGTAGAAGGAAATATTTCTTGGTTAGATACATTATTTATATGAATATTATGAGCATCACGCGTATCGTAGGCCTCTGAATTGAGGGTGCCTATCTAAAAAGGTGGGTACCTCAAAATTAATTTTAAACATTTAAAACAAATGGGGAATTGTGGAAATTGTCCACTTTGAACATTAGGCATAACAATGATCTTCTATACAATTGGTTAGGGCCTAGCCATTTCGGATTATTATTTAAATTGTCCGTAGTACTGTATTATTTCTCTTATGTAACACAGGTGGTTTGATTTGAAGAGTTGGGCAATTTAATCATATTGTCGTTCGAAATCACAAGTCGTATAGTACGCAAAGGAATCATTTTAGCATATAATGTATTTGTCATATTCATTTTATGGATACTACAAGATATTCGCCATAATATTAGATGTACAGGCCAGGCTAGGCAACAACTGCTTTATCGTTACCCGAAGGATACCACAGAAAGGGCACGGAAAATACTCCCCCGTCAGAATTGGCTCATCTTTTGATATGTTGTAGCCCTTGACCTCCTGAACAATGTTTCTACAAGTCCCAACACGATAGGTCAACTCTGGTGACCTCTGGAGGTCACCAAAGTTCGACCGCTGGTTCTCACATAACCTAAAAAATTACCACTGCAAAAGTTGTTCCACTCAATAAGACAAGCAACTTTTTCCTCTATCATTTTTCTCTACGGTCACCCCCCCGAGGCCATAGGTCAATCTGTTGAATTACGACCGTGATGTTAACATTGACCTGTGACCGTAGAGAAAAATGATAGAGGAAAAAGTTGCTTGTCTCAATAAGTAGGACAACTTTTGTAGGAGTCATTTTTTAGGTTATGAGGAACGCGGGGGTCAAACTTTGGTGTCCTCCAGAGGTCACCAGAGTTGACCTTTCGTGTTGGGACCTGTATAAACATTGTTCTGGAGGTCAAGGGCTACAACATATCAAAAGATGCGCCAATTCTGACGGGGGAGTATTTCCCGTGCCCTTTCTGCGGTATCCTTTCTTGAAATAAATCCGAGGGGCGCCAATGATTATTTTTCTTCAATAAATCGTTAGATTTTCAAATGAGATACTCGTGTATGTGGAGAACGAAAACATAATCTTCCAGGGGGTCTATACTTAAAGTTGTGGGTTAATATAATGACATTCAGTTCTCTCAACTGCACATGTAAGTATGCCAGACCTGCGATCATCAACCATCTAATGCAAATGTGACATGAACTATTTGAGAGATTACAACCACAATTGGTTCAGGCTGTCAGCTGCAGTTTAATGCCATTGACATTCCTCTTAAGTTATTACCAACAAAGCATACGGGTTTAATGGTTTTGGCATGTGCAACAATAAACTTGCACGCGAACTGAATTCTATATACTTCATCCAACACAGAAATAAGCGCAGTTCGACGGTTCTAGGTAGAATGAAAGGTCTGGTTCCAAAAGTTCTTCCTATGATTGTGTTACTACAAATACCAGATATTGTTGACACTCAACAATACTCAATTAAAATTATAAATCCATCATTATTTTCAAACGTCTTCCCTTTTCAAATTATGATGGTCTAGCTGTGGTACTTCCAAACGAGCTAAGAAAACACTTGATTTGTGGTGGTTCCGCTCCACTCGTGAACAAAATAATTAAAAATACTGGACTGATCTTCTTTAATCCAACTAAAAATCAACTTGAAAATGAACACGGATTATCGGGTCACCAAAGGCGCCGATATGGATAGGTGTATTCAAAATCAGAATAAGACGAGCTGAGAGTCCAGACAAAATGATTACTCGAGATTACTCGAAATATAATTTAATTCCAGGCAAAGAAGAACTTTGTGATAAAAGCAAGTGGTGGTATAATTTTCAAAAATACTTGACAAGGTTTTGAACCGATGAATTTGGATTTCTTATTGAGTCTAACGCCTTCCCTTGAGAACTTTTTCAGTTTTTGAAACGACAAGAACAACAGGTCTATTGTATAGGAGATATGATCAATATGGAACTGGCGCAGAGACTCCTTGGATTTATAAATCCAGCTCTGCAAGTTTCTCCAGAGGAGTGTATATTTTTATGACTGGGAAACCAATCTTATGCAACAAATCAAAGCCCGAAGTGAAAAACTATGCAAAAGTGGTATTAGGTAATAAGTTTCATTTGACCAAGCCTCAGATTTTTGAGTGCAAAAGACAGGCTGCGAAAGTAAGCAAACCCGTATTTATCAAATAAAATTGGCTTCCGTTGGTGTCTGATCATAACTGAGAATGCAGACCTCACGAACGAAAAATCATAATCCGTACATGTACCATTAGGATGGGATGGTCGACGTTGTTGAAATTTTTAAAAGTTGAAGTGATAAGTATTCTGAAAACGATGTCAGTGTCCGGAGTCCGAGTTATCAACCTCAATACGCCCATGAACAATATTAGCAAAGTACTTTTACCGTGCAGTGTATCGCATGGTGTTAATGTTTTTTTTCGTCCTCGAATTTGTTCGATTGTAATGAAATATTCAGATTTTTCAAATCGTTCTGCACATACTATGGACTGAGAATGGAGTCCGCATTGGTTCATAGCCTGATCGTAGTTGTATCTTTTATGACTTTCAAAATCGAGAATGCAAAGGATATTTATTACACGAAATTGCCAACGCCAATGTAATTTTAGATGTTAGGTTTGTCCATGCTGAAATGTCTGAAGAGATAACGGAAGTTTCTGTTCGTAGTTCTGTGACAGCATAGGGTGGCCATTGTTCAATCCACATGAACAATTAATAACCTTTGTAGAAGACTTGTAACTGAATTACATAATAACTGAAATTTAGTCGAGCTAGAGGATTTCAATATTAAACTGTACCCCACCATGGGCAGCATGTCAGTCATGGATACATTGGAATGTTCTTAAATGTTTGATTAAAGGCATAAACGTTCGCATTTGAGAACGTTTATGCCTAATGTAACAGTTATTAGTAAGTAGTTAGTAAGTAACAGTTATTGTCTCATTCTGTTATGCACTGCCTAAAATTATACAGAAGAATTTAGTGAAACTAATTATTAACGTGTATCGACTCCTTCGGCTTTTCATTCCGATTCAAACGTCCGTACAAAACACACCTTAATCAATAATTCAGTAATGCCATAGTTTCCTACTGGCAAGAATAACACAGGAACCTTTCCAACTGCTCATCGATTTAGCATAAGTGTGAAAACTTGCAGAAAATTTTAGAGGTTGTAAATCGATGATCAGTTGAAAAGGTTCCGTTGTAAGCATAGTATTGCCAAGGCAAAAATATTTAAGTCCCAAATCGAAAATTCCTTACGATACCAATACCATCGTGACAAAATAGTATTTGGAAGTGCGATCGAGATGTAGATCTAGTACGAGCCAAAATGTGCTTCTGCTAGGCATGTAATATTTACTTCTTGAGGCTTTCGAAGTCCAACCGCTGTTAATTATTTGTAAACGACAGTGTCTCAAAGCAGTACACAGTTATTGGAACTGAACTGTTTAAATTTTTTTAGTGAGCGACAATTTCGAGAAATATTCCCCGTCAGACGGCATCTCGCATGCTTTTGAAGTAGTTTATTTTAGTGAGAAATATGGAGTACTCACATTTGCGCATATTGAAATCTTGGTATAAATATTTGGAAGTGGAAAGGAGGTACGTAAAGTTGGTTTCCCATGCAGAATACTATGAACATGGATTTCTTGGAACCCTACAACAGAGTAATTAAAGTTCACTGTTGTGAGAATTTATAGTCATTCGTTTTCTGGCCGTAAATCACGACTTCCACCTCGATCATGATTGTTTCCGACACATTCGATATAACCCTGCACTTAATTCGCCTAGGTTGGAGAATAAGATATATTCCGTACAATTGGGACGCTAAAAATACGAAATTGGTATCCGGTTCAGCTAGTCATCAACGAATAGTGTGGCTCAATCTGTGGGGCGGATTGATTATACAATTCATCATTGTTGGAGTATTACTTCTAAACATGTTCACTAGAAATGTGCACCCACCTGAAGTGATTGTGACTTTGTTCCTGTTCGGGGCTATATGGAATCCGTCAGTCCTGCAAATTTATATAATTTTTAATCACATCCGTCTCAAAGCGCTTATAAATGCTTTCACAACATTTGACTTTCAAAAAAATGAAGCATTTGGTATTTTCCCTACGTCGAATTCAATTGAGAAAAAGTTGGCTAAACAGTTGTTGATCGCTGCAACCATTACTACCGTTTGCTGCCCTCCAAGCGTAGCGGCTATGTTCACCTACTATCCCGATTTGTGTCATTACCTGCGGTTTGAAACATTCGAAATGAATTTGTTAGTGGCAAGCTTCGGAACTATTTCTGTCGCAGCGGGATGGATTTATGCCCTCATTTTCATTTTCTTCATTTACGTGTATTTACAGAACACTGCGAATTCATTGAAGCGTTTATGGTGAGTTTCTACTATAAATAAAACACTCGTGGACTCAATTTACAATTTCTTTTACAAAATTTCAGCTCCAACAATTACTCAAAACTTACCAATTCCAACGCCTTCAAATTATTTCGAGCTCAACAAGTGATACACGCGGCATTTTTGGATACAATGGGGCCAGTACTCCCTTTTATTATATGGGGATTGACTGTCGAAATGATAGCAGCTTTGTTTACAGTTTTTAAATTTCGGGCATCAATTAATATATTTATGACACTTGGAATCAGTCTAGTGGCCGCAGTCTTTATATTGGTGGGAAGAACTGTTAGCAACATTTGCTCTCTTATTGCGAATACATCAGTTGAATATTCACATTCGTACTCAAGTGGAGGGAAAACTATGTCTAAAGTTGATGCTAAGATGTTCAAATCAATTAGGAAGTTAAGATTTCGTGTTTTAAATCTGGCTGATTGTACTAGAGAGTCATTTGTTTCATTATTCACAAAAGTAATCATTGACCAAACGATTAACCTCTTGTTGAGTTATAGAAACGATTGAAATGGTACGATTATTAGTCCTTAGGTTTCGCTACACACTAGTGACAATTATTATTGGTGTGTGCAAATTTTCAGAATGATTTTTGAAAGAATTTGAATATTTATAAATAAAATAAAATATGTAATTTTAATTAGTCGTCGCAACATTAGACACGATATAATTATCGTCTCTAATAGTGTTATATTAGTTCTAATTAGTTCTAGTTAGTTCTAGTTCCACCCGCAACTCACGGTTCTAGTTCTAGTTCTGATTAGTTACAAAGTATTTTCGATTTAGTTTCAGCTCTTAGTTCTAGTTCGACTCAAATTTTGTTTTAGTTCTAGTTCCAATTTAGTTATACACGGAGGCGTGAGAACTAGAACTAAAGAACTCAATTAGAACTCAATTCCAGTACAGCTCCGCGTGATAATTTAGTTCTAGTTCTAGCTCTAGTTCCGAGAATGCATATTACTTTAGTTCCGGTTCTAGTTCTAGTCCTAAAGTTTACATTGAGTTCTAGCTCTTGTTCCCGGAACTAGAACTAGAACTAAATTAAGAACTTAGTTAGAACTAGAACTAAGAACTAATATAACACTAGTCTCTAATATATCTCGTTATGATTGTGTAAATCTAGTAAACGTCAATGATTAAATACAGGTAGATACGTAAATGACATGAAGAACTGGATGTCGGATCTGATATCTCCTTTCTCAACAAGATTTTGACAAAAAATTTGAGTTTATATTAATCAGCGCACAACACATCATACGATGGTCCTTATTTCGAAATAGCTATAACGGAACTTCTTTCTCAAAAGAAACTGCACAGAAAGAGTCACAAGTTGTTTTTTTATTTCCATTAAATATTGTGCTGACACAATTTCATAACATTTGATTACATCCAGTATTAGTAAGTGTACCGGACAGATATAGCAATATGTGCGGTTAATACTGATAGCAATATATATTTGGACGAGGTATGCATTACTAAATTGAAATGGTAATATTGCACAACTAGAAAGTGTTAATTGAAGTCGCACATAGAATATCATGCCATTACTAACTACTAAAACCACGGTAGATAAAAATTAAAAACTGAGATTTGATGAGATAAGATGTCGTATCTAAGATTTATATGATTTAAGACTTCAAGACTTCAAGTCGCCAGCTTCTAAAGCTCTCTGTTGAATAAATGTGTCCGGACGCTGCTATAACAGTTCTCTACGTGCTACCTGACAGACGGGAATTAGAGTCGACCAGTACGGAAATTTGACCGGCACCCTTTGGAAATCAATTCAGCTAAGCTACTCAGCTAATGTGCAGAACTGAAAGGGGTATGCCTAAAGTTCTTTTGTTCCTTTTGTTTAGTGATTTAGGAGAGACTCAGCGTAGACAATGTGAAGCTTTCATATTCCAAAATCTGGGACCAGCCCAAGCTGCGAATTTAATTGGCGCAGTAGAAATCCAGGAATACAATAGCATTAAGCATTTCAGTATTGCGTGGTGTAACTCAAATAAGAGGGATACCAGACAAGTAACAACACATATTATATACACAATGAACGTTCCAGCGATTGGACTCTCGATCGCCAACCCTTTCAGTTCAAGCGCGTCACCATCTATGATTATGTCACCCGTCACATTTCTGTGGTATTCTACATCGAAGTGAGTTATCCAATATGCAACTAGTCCCGAGGAACTAAGTAATAAAATTCTGCGGGAAATGTCTTCTCGAGGTTTTATAACATTGCCATATTTCCGTATAGAACGGGAATTCAGGGCTATTATATTCTGACTACGCAAGATTGGATTTTTGCCAACGTAAACGCTAAATAACGGCCTCTCCATCCCTTTTGTTACCCGCATCTTTCGAATTTCGTTGGCATTACTAACATATACAGTTCGATCGAACTCGTTATTGCAATAATTTTCGGCTGTAAGGTCTACACACATCCCGTCCAGCGTACGTTCGTAAATGCGTTTTGTTAATATTTTCTGGTCTTGACATGTGCGAGAGCAATTTATTCTTGAATTCAATAGAATCATATCGTCCCGCAGTTTAAGCAGAAAATACGACGAGTTGATATCGCCTGAATCATAAGAATCAGATTTGTCTCGCCGACCTGCACAAAATAATTTAAATTTCTTATCGACTTTGTCGTAGTCGTGGGAAGTAGCCACAGGCGTTAGTATCGTGTAATTTCGATCCAGGATTTCCAGGAATGAGGTCACACGGTTATATTGAAATGGAGTTGTTATCTTTGGTGTGACGATCCCTTTGTAACCATTTGTGATGACAATACCCATCAGAAGAAACGGGCCAAGGAACAAAGCGACTGCAACTGATTTCTTCAGCCTTCGGTCTGGAGAGAACGGCGACTCGAAAATTAAGGTCATGATCAATGAGAGAACAAAATCGAATCTAACTCCATATGCGAGCTGGCTCTCGAATATTATAGACGTGAAACCCGAAAGAGTGAACGCGAGTATACAGATACATGTCCAGACATTCACATCGTACGGTGTAAAGAAGCTTCTGAACAGTATGCGGTTTCTTTCACCTCCATCGCATGACAAAAAGTTATAACTTGACAAATCGGTATGAATATCATATATACTTTGCTCATAAGCGTCCTTGAGCATAACTTCACCTGATAACATCTTCTGATGTCTTCGCTTGGCAATTCCATACATTTGATGAAATGCTTAGTGTTGAATTCGGAAGTGAGCTTGCAATTGTTGATAAGATGAACAATTTAATCGACTCCAATTCTTCTAAGCTCTAACACGCTCAACGGGCGACCGCAATGTACATCATCCTTAAAGTCATATTGGAATATAGTGTTACATTCGTGAGTGATAACTGCTACGAGTGATTTTTGGAAAAACTCGGGTGTCAACGAATGGATTGAAAATTTCTTTTGACGACTTGATGGACATGTGAAACAGTTTTCAAATCCAGCCACGTGTGTTAAGATGGAGTAACCAAACAGTGGCGGTTTGTAATTTGTATTCATGTACCATCGGAGGTCAATATTTGGAACTGGTTCTCCTTTCCACAGGCAGAGAATAAATGAATTCATGTACGGAATAGTGTTGTCGCCAAAAGAGATTTCTCGTATGGTCCAATAGTAAAAAAACATAGTGTACGCTAGCAGTACATCTGAATTTTTCTTAGGATACACTGGAACGATCAGCAGAAATGAGTACCGTGAGTCCCAAAGCCGGATTGGTGAATCTGACGAGATGCAATGTATATGAGTAATAGGACGTCCGCGAGATGCAGGTGGGTAACACCTGGATTTAAGTCTTGTCTCTATTGATAAAGACGTCGCCGCGGCCACTGGTATGGTAAATTCTGATAAGTCATCGTCCTCAAAAATAATTAGTTGGACAAAAGAGTGCTTAAAATTATGAAAGAATGTATTCAGATTCACGGTTGTATCGACGGTCGGTTTAATAGTAAAGACATGATTGATGGTGAACAGGAAGGATAAAAGAGTAATGCGTGTCATTGCTTTGCGTATTGCTTCTAATGGGTAGAGATTACGTTTCAAATGCAATAACGCACATCGGATTGAATAATCATGGAACTTGTGTGAGGAAAATAATCGGTTTAACCACTCATGTTCATTACACCGCTCAAAACTCCAAGCAATACTAGTTATTGTTATTTACACATTAGGATTCAGGCTGTTTTGTTATGCAATTCAGATTCAGATTCTTTTATTAACAAATCAGCGCATTCCATTTCACATAACAATCAGCAAATCACTGCTGCCGTCGTACTATGGTTTAAATAATCGTGTGCCGATGGTAAACAATTCCATATGATTGCAGTAATGTTAACTATCACTCGTTAAGCTCGACTGACTGGTCGAACATTTCTACTCTCAGAGATAATGTAGTGGTAACACGGTCTCTCCTCACGAAGAATTAAAGTAATAACTGGACCGTGTTTGGATTACCTGTCCACTTTGTTCAAATTGTATGATTTATACAATATGTTTGAGAGAATTGTATATTGCGTATTTCTAATATTTGCTTGATACTCAAACATAATCAGCTTGGACAGGGACACCTACATGTCGGTAATAATCTTTTGTGAGAGCAAGACACGGAAATTAATGATTGAATTTTTGATTGGATTTGATCTACCGAAATGAAGTGTACATTTGGAGTGTTCTCGAAACAAACAGAATGGATTTCTGAATCTCACAGGAGAGTAAGATATAAGGTAGAGTGTGCAGGTGAAGTATTGTAATACCTATGTATTTTCTATTATCGAACCAGTGAGACGAACCGCAAGGGTTTTATTATTGGCACGCTACCCTTTTGTCGTATCACTTGTCTTGACTTTGCATAACCTCAAAAATATAATAAGCCCCGGTGCCTATATGCGACGTAGATACAATATACCTGTATATTTCTCTCATTAAATGCAGCAATGACACTTGCATGACAATTGCAAATGTCGGCTACTGAAGTGAATCGATTGAGAATTGATACTTTTCAAGGCTTGTAAGCTTTATTTCTTTTGAACGGTACACCATCTCTCATCTCTCTTTATTAATACCACTACGTCTAGCCAATGCATGAACACATGACAACAAATTTAGCCAATCCACTTGCTACGGTTAGGTTGGCTTTGGTCGGCATTCTTGACCCCATGATAGATTTCAAGAGCCTCATGCCCTTGAAAATACACACTTCTCATTGTTTTCATGAAAAGATCTCGCTATGAATACGTACACCTTAGACGCACTATGTAGCTAGACCATTAGAAGGTACCCTTAGTGTTAAGTAAGTAATGCAGCGGAGTTGGACCAGTAGACGTACCCACAGTAGCAAAGCAATGTAACAGATTTGGGATAGCGGTAGGTACGCGTAGAAGTAGAAAAGCAATCAGTCTTTTATTAGATATTGGTCGTGATTGCGGTTTTATTGATTTTATTAAAATGGGAAGTGTCGTAAGTATCTTGGATAAAACTGTGAGGCTATGAAAGATTACCGAAGGCCTTGCAATTCGTTTCGCTAGCACTCTTCAGATTTGACACATTTCCTTTCCTTGTTCGTGAAGGTTCCATTCTTACAGAAGCATCCGGGAACACAAAACACGGGACAGGTTTTTCCTTTGTGATGCTCACAAGAAACTGTGCACCAGCTTCCACAACTATGATGCTCCTCCCCTTCCTTACATGTCTCTGAGATTTATACGTTTATATTAATTAATATACAAGGTGGCCTAAAAGTGACCATAGATTCGAAATAAAATTGTACATATTTTAAGTTCCTCAATTCCGAAATATCCATTCTGTTCAGAAATCGATTATGCAAGTTTTGATTCGTGCGTACGTTGCACGCATGCCCACGCGGCAACACAATACAGGCGAAGCCGGAGTTTTTTTTTAACATGCAGAACGAATTCTTCAAGGACAGAATTTGAGCATTGGATCCATTTACTCTTGACCGAAATTTTGAGAAAAATTTAAAACATTAGAAAAAAAACTAAAAAACATTAAATTTTGAAAAAAAAGATAAAAAATGAAAATGAAAATTTAGTAAAATATCATTTCAAATTTTTTTCAAATTTTTCAATTTTGTTTCAAAATTTCGTTAAAGAGCAAATGGATTCATTGCTCAAATTCTGTCATTGAAGAATTCGTTCTGCATGTAAAAGCTCCAGTTTCGTCTATGCTTTGTGTTGGCACCACGCAACGTATACAGAGAGCCATACATCAAAACTTGTATAATTGCTTTCTGAACAGAATGGCTATTTCGGAATTACGAATTTCAATATATTAAAATTTTTATTTCGAATCTATGGTAACTTTCGGGCCACGCTGTACTTTTAATTTTAATTCTACTTTTGATATTTTGACTTCAACTTACCACTGGCGTCAATGCATCCAAAATTAAATATAGCTGCGAATGTCCAACAGAATAGAAAATATTGAGCTCTCATTTTTAAAGTGACCTTACCATCGTCGTATATACTTGTGAAGTGACTTACAATTAACAGTGAGTGATTTTTAGAGAGCTAACTTTCACTGACGTCGAACGTGAGTCACAAACCAACAATTAAATTGTACGGTCGACAGTCGTAAAATGTTAGTTTCATTTAGTTACTTATTACTATCTGATCAGAAACAATAGAGCTCTGCTAAGGGAAAATAGTTTGTTTACTTATTCGAAAGCCTTGAATAATTTGGTAAACATTTTAAAATTGTTGGTTTCTTGGGATTGTCCGAAGTTGTGGAATTTCCAGAGCTCTATCGTTTTTGAAAAACAGTAGTTTGTTATTACACATTAAAGTATTTATGTATAGGTTTTAATTTTGAAGTCCATTCACATTTACCATGTGTTGCCGCCGACATGAATTTGAACGTGAAGACTAAAGACAGCGAAGACCCAGTCGCCCAATGAACCGCACAAGGACCGCCTTTATTCTAGAACATTTGTTTTTTATCATATTCCTTGTGTGACAGAGACAAGACTGTACTCGTG
>JAQGCA010002685.1:0-13340 GCA_034698945.1 Protaphorura quadriocellata | reverse complement strand
GGAACTGGAAGTGGCAGATGAGATGCTTTCTCTTCCGGGTGATCTCTCTCTCCATCCATAGTCCTCGTTCCCTCCCACCTTGTCAAGACGGTGCGGTGGTGCTCGGTTGTTACAATGGTGATGAGGATTGGGCTTTCTCCAGCTTTCTCCCCTGGCCTCGTACCATCTCCTTCGTCTCTCCTTCCTGTCCAAGGCAGGCCTCACTCCTCCCACTCTGACCGTTGTGGTTCCGCAGAAGCCACTATTCACAACCTCTACCTCCTCCTCACCGTGTCTGTCCTCCTCCCGGTCCTGCTTCTTCGTCCTGTACACGTGAAGAATCCGGTGGTGTTCCCAACGACATCCTTTTATCCCACACGGGACCTTCAAGAGACACTCGTCCATCCTATGTTCAGGCTTGAGACAGGCATAGCAGAGTCTCCTCTGCTTCACATATTCGTTTCGATCCTCCCTGCTCAATGTCTCGAATGACAGACATCGGGCCGTGTTGTGGGTCGTCACAGTACCTGCACTTTCTCCTCTTAATCTTCTTCTTGTGAGAGGTGGTGCTCCTCCATGACCGGTCACTGCCGCCACTTTCACTCCCTGTAGTGTAACTCCCATCGCCATCGGTGGAAGAGTCTCTCTCCTCCTTCTCCAGATCAAAACCAGCTCTGGCGAGGGTCATCTGTTGCTCGTTCTCTATCTCTTCTTGGAGGAATTCCATGAGGTAATCTAGTTCACTCTTTGGGGGGTTCTCTTTTGAGCCATCCTTCTGCCGTTGTGGACTACGTTGCCAAAGGGCGAGGGTTTCATAGGGAAGGGCAGACTCAACCATGGGGAAAAGGAATTCTTTTGGGTCAGTAACTTTCCCCAAACTTTCTAGAGTTCAAATGTGAATGTAGTCTATCGTACAGAGTCGTCAGAGGGGTTCGTTCAGACTCGCCATGTCTCTGTTCAATGATTATCTTGATTAACTCCCGAATATAAACTTGCCTGAGGAGCTTATCTTTGCCAAACCTGTATACTTGTCTAAGGAGTTTGTCCTTGCCAAACCTGTCCTGGAGGTCGTTTATTACTTTCGGGTAGTTCTCTGAGGACTGAGGGTAGCGTTCTACAAGGGCACGGGCTTCACTCCCAGGAATCATGCATTGTATGAGGTATTGGAACTTGACACTGTCATAGAGTTCATCGTTTTCATGAATTTGTCTGAATTGGGCCCACCACCCTAGCCACTCGGTCAATGTCCCAGAAAACTTTTTCATTTCAATTCTAGGTAATTTATAGGTTTTCTTACCACCTTCTGATACAGCTGAGCTGAAGACGCTGGGAGTTGGTGATGGAGATTTATGCCGCAAGATCTTGTTCAGTTTGATTCTTGTCATCTTGATCTTGTTTGCGTATTCTTGGGTAATGACACTTTCGGCTTCTATTTCTTCTTCCGGTTGGTCAGCGTCTAAGAGTTCGTTCATGACTTCTCCGTTTAGGTCCCTCAAGTTCTCTGAATTTTTGTCTAGTGCTTGATGGAGCATTTCCAGCACTACCTCGTCTTGTTCTTCTTTGACCAGTTCAGCCTCGATGGCGTTGATGGTTCTTGTGACTGCTGCCCGAGCGGGCGTTCTTGCTTTCTTGGCTCGATCCATGATGATTCACAATAAGGCGATCACGTCGGGGTCACCATAAAATGTCGGAGGAAAACTAGTTCTCCTAGGAGTGTCCAAGGCTCTTTCAAACAGACGTCTAGTCCTCCTTTGATCAACAAATGAGTAGCACAAATTCCTACACAAAATAAGGTCACTCGATTAAAGTGTCGCCTATTGTGAAAGGTGGGATGAGTAGGAAGTGGTTTTATACTGGATGATTGTGTGAATCACTGTACAATGAGTCTAAAAGACCTAAAGCCCTACTAGACGTAAATGTGAATCACGGAAAAGACTGACTGTCTAGAAACCGAATTATCTTCGTTCCTAGCCAAAATTGAGAACAACCAAAAACCCTGAATTAATTGTGAAAGACACAACAGATCAATTCACTACTTGAAAAGAGATTTTATTAATCAGGTTTTTATTTTACTCACAAAAATTGAACCGAAATTCTAGACTCTGTAAGAGAGAAAATGTGGAGCTCTAGTCACGGTCAACGGTAAAAGTGTTCTGTCTTGTCTTGAGTCTGGCTTAGGTTTTCTGGCCAAGCGTCGTCTCTCGGTCGTTGGTCGTGGAAAGTGATCGAAGCCCATGGAAGGAATTTCCCTCTCACATTCCATTCCCAGCTAGTTCACAAAAACTACACACTGAAGTCAATTTGGTGGGAACTCAGGAGGGGGAGTTGATTACTTAGCTGAGTTGTTCCAGCTTCTCACTTTCACTTCCACAAATATAAAATAATTTACAAAAGTTTCCTAGCAATATACAGCAGTCACCAGACGACATATGCAGTAAATGTTGACGGATTTCAACGAAATTTACAGGGTGTACGTCACAAGTAGCAGCAAGTGTTAACATGACCTCGCCAGGTGACCTCTGACCCAAGGTAACCAGTAACGAGAGGTCAAGTTTTGAAAGTTGCTCAGAATGGTCTGAATCGTGCACAAATGCAATAAAAAGTGGGTGTCAGAGCGTGACCCTGACCGAGTTCTCGTGGGGTCAATTTTTTAAAGTTGCTCAGAATGGCCTGAAGCGTGCCTAATAACAATAGAAAGTCCCGGTAGCTAATTGTATCTTTCCAAGAATTGGAAATCTCTTTGTTCCTGCAAGATTTTAACAGTAGATTCAATTCCTGGTAAATTTATTTAGGACGGAGTGCTGCGCTTAAGCGCGTTTTAGGCAGGTGAAATTTTAAAAAGTAGATAAAAAGCACGAGTAATTGGTGTGTTGGACACCTCAAACGAATCCTGAAGCCTTGTTGTTCAAAAAAATGTTTCGAAAATAGAATTTCTCAAGTAGTCGCGTTAGTCAAAAAATCCTGACTTTCCCCCTGTCTCCCATGTATTTCACAATTTGTTATTTGGTTGTTGACATTTGACAGTTTATGGGGTCAATGTAAAGTTTTGTCCAAACTTTCGCCGTTCCTCCGACACCGCAAAAATTTGGTCAAAACGGTCGTCTCCTAAGAGTATAGAATCTTGCCCCTCTCATAGAGTGGACAGTTTTGTTGACACCAAAACAAACAAGGTCAACTCCTGGTTCCGGGGTGTTTCGCTAGGATGCGCTGGCGTTCCATTTCCAAAAGCATGAGTAAAGAAATACACGTGCTACTCCTGCTTTCTTGTGGAACTTTCGGGTGTTCGACGCCGAATGGAAATTATTAATCCGTTGAGTTGGACAAAATTTAAATTAATTCAATTGAATTTGCAACTCAATTGGAAGCGTAACTAGGGACTACGAAATGACCTCTCTATGATATTCGATACTCTTAGGTCGTCTCTGCCTCTTAAGTAAAAATGTACATACCTGGAGGTCTGTCCCAATGATTCAAGTAATCGTATACGAACCAGAAAAGCAATGACACAAATACGACGCCTGTTATTTCAGCAATCATTTTCTCTCACCAAACTTTAATTATGATATAAAATGTAGTATTATTTTTTTGGTACGGAGATGTTGAAGTCAAACACGATAACAAATTATTCTCAGTTACTTCAAATGTATTTGAATAATTTTTATATGACAAAATGATGTTGATGATTCAGATATCAGGAATACTTGTGAAAATTCAAGCACCAGCTGATGAAATGAAGACTCCAGAGTCTGCCTTAGAGTATTGTGTAGTAAAACCAGTTTTATTTTCCTGGAAGTGAAACACAATTTTTTGCAACAGTTCAAAAGTCTTATTATCGTACAAATGGCAAAACCGGATTTGTAAATTAATTTGCAACCGCGAAATTCAGATCCATGAGACTGCTGCAGTGTGGACAAAATATTTATTAGTTCTAGGAAAATTTGTCTGGGTTTCACCATGGAATTTCAGAGAGTGTCAGTCCAGTACTTATGTATCCCACTACGCAAATTCATAATATCCTGGCAGGATTAATAGAACACAAACAATATATAAACAGTAGGAACCACATATTAGCATTCAGAATATTCCTGGAAATCCATTACATAAGAAAAACCAACATGTTTTACGAGGAAGTTAGAATGAAAAAAGTTTAGCAACCCTATAATATGATATAATTTATTATGTAAGCGAATTACATGCTCAAATCGACTCCTTATAAATTAATTTTCCTTCACTATTTAATGTACATATAGTGTAGAATTTTACTTTCATGCAAACACGGAGGCACACGTACATTTGTACATAAGCCCATCAAGGGTAATAAGGGTTGTATTTTATAAAAATCAGACAGATGAATGTTTATTTTTGGGGATCATCGATCTTTATTTTCCATTCTATACGTGCTTAGAATTATTGTAGCTATAACTGACTACATTACGATGGAGGTCATCGGAAGCGTGTAATGCAAAAATGCAAGATTCCAAGGCCGACGCGAACTTCGGGAAATTAAAGAAGGATTTACTGTCCCATTCTGCCTCAAATTCCAAACGGAGTTGCAATTATGTTTTGAGAGACATTCCGGAAAGTGGATCTACTGAGGCTTATTCCGAGAGTTCGAAAACTGACCCGGGACGCGGATGATATTGATTACGATACTTTAGATGACATTGAATGCGACTCAGGAAGTACAAACACGACCGATTGGGATTTTGATTCTAATTGATATATTTCTTGTAGTCTTTTTTACCAACCGTTCTTCATGTAGTCGCTTTCCTCACAATATTTCGAATTCAAACAACGTAGATTAATTCAATTGTTGTTTCCCAAGCATATTAATACGCCCCAAGGACTAATTGATCTTAGAACGAAGGATTCACAGAAAAGACCCGTAAATACCCAAAGCACCCGGGTGCTTAGGGTTCAAAAGTAAATACCCTGGTGTTTTTACAACACTAATGCCAACTACATCGGTCGAGTAGGTTTTAGCTCAGGGGTTTAGGTATCTGTCTCTAGATCTGGTGGTACGGGTTTCGATACTCGGACTCGGCAAGTAGTACGAGTGTGGTTTTTCCGGCTGGTTTTCCATACGTCTGGGTTAACATCCCAGGCCAAGTGGATACTACTTTTAGTGAGGTTAAAACCTATAAACTGAAATTGTAAAATTTGAAATTTAATAAACTAACTACCCGAGCGTATAAGGACCTATTTGGGGTGTCTGGAGGGAAACATTTTTTACAGCAGTCAGGATTAAAAGGTGGGTTAATATGCCTCGCCTCGGATTAAATGTATTAATTAACCCCACACGATAACTGTATCACCTTGGAATTTTCAAAGTTGGCTAATATGCCCCGCCTTCGAACAAATGTGATAATTATTCCCATATGCTTACTGTGCGATGCCCCAATGCGAAATCGACAAAAATGATGAAAAACAGTCGAATTTAATATTAGCCCCACGACTACATTAGCTGCTGACCTCCAAAGTTGGCCAATGTGCCTCACCTTCGAACTGTAACCAAGTCCTACATGCCAACATCTGTAGCATTGTAAAAGGTAGGCTAATATACCCCACCTTGGATTGAATGTACCAACTTAACTAAATCAGCTTGCCAAAGTCGGCTAGTATGTCCCACCTTCGAACAAATTAACACAAGCTTCTCACAAGCAATATGAAATTAACATTTCTCAATCTGGCATCAACGAGGAAGAACGAGGATTGAATGTAGCATTATTCGCCAGCTTTGGAGGATAGCAGCTGAGAGCTGACATGGTCGTCTAGTGGGGCTAATATTAAATTCGTCTTTTTTTAACAATTTACTATTGTTTTTGTCGATTTCGAATTGAATCCACAACGATTTACCATTGATTCATCATCGTTTCTGTTGAGTTCTCGTTGATTTATTCAAGATTGTTTGACTTCTCCCCCTAGGTTAGTCCATACGCAGATTAATTTTTTCAAAAATTTCAAAAAATACACTTCGTGGAAATGATAAGAAACTTCCCCAGCAACCGTAATCAGAATTGGAAGGAACTAGATTAAGAGCAAATAAAGTTCGCTTCAATGCCAATATTTATTTTATTTCATTTCTGTCCAGATCAAAAATAAAATAAAATATTTTATTAATTAATTTTAATCTGCACTGGAATAAATAAAAATAAATATTGGCATTCAACCAAGATTGTTTGACTTCTAAAAATATCAATTTCCTACATCCCAGGAGAGATCGAGGTGCCTATTTAAGAAGGGAGAGATCGAGGTGCCCAACAAAATAACAAAAAACATTTTTGTCAACAACCACTATAAACCAACCTAGGAAGGAAGGTTGTCAAGGAATTTTGGATTTATTATTGATTCCTCATTTTTCATCATTTTAAGATGTTGATTTCACAATGACCGTTGTTGATTTCTTATTATTTTTGCTTGTTTCTATATAGTGATTCCACATTCAGTTGTCGTTGACCCCACATTGAAAAATGTTCATTTCACATTGTAGCATGCATGTGGGAATAATTACTACAACTTGTAATTCAATTCAATGCAAATAGGTTTCTATTGAAGCCCAATCAAAAATAAGTAGACAATCTAAAGTTTCTTTTATTTTTTTATTGTTTTTTTCTTTTCTTGTACTATGCATTTAGCTTTTCGGTACGGGTGGTCGGTGGGAACAACACAAGTTTTCGATATAAAAAAAATAAAAGAAGCAGACAATTGGGCTAAACTACAAGTCGAAAAAGTAATCTTCCTAATTGCCTGAATGTCGAAGATGAGAATATAATTTGTTCGAAGGCGGGGCATATTAGCCAACTTTGAACTCTTCAAGGTGATGCAGTTATCATGTGGGGTTAAGTCGTACATTCAATCCAAAGTTGGGCATATTAGCCCAGCTTTTACAATCCTGGCTAATGTGGTTGGTATTTGGGCTAAGTGACACATTTGTTATCGTAATCCAGCAGGATTGGCGATATAGGTTCCCGCTTTCCGGCCACCGAGTCCATCCAATACTGGCGTTAGCACAACCTCCGCGGGTGGGGCATATTAGTTTATTAGCATATTAGAAAAATTACAAACTACGAATTAAATTGTAAATGTAGTTTTAACATTTTTACGAAGGTCAAAGGTTGCACTTTCACCGTAATTTCTGTATTAGAGTATTGAAGCACATCGGAGCACCTGCCTTTGTGAAGGACAACTTGTCAATAACAATAATAAATGTGAAGTAATTTGCAGAAAAGACAACATGTTTTCAACCTGAATTTTCAAGTTGGCCTTGGAATCTTGCGTTTGCATTACGTGATTCCGATGACCTGATCTCAATGTAATGAGTTATGGTTACTATAATTCTAAGCATGTATAGAATGGAAAATAATGATCGATGATCCCTGAAAATAAACATTCATGTGTTTGATTTTTAGAAAATACAACTCTTGAAGGGCTTATATGTACGTGTGCCTCCGTGTTTGCAAAAAAAAAGTAAAATTCTACGCTACATTAAACAAGGAGTGAAAATTCATTTAAAAAGAGTTAATTTGAGCATGTAATTCGCTTACAGTAAATTATATTATAGGATTGCTAATTTTTTTTATTCTATCCTCCACGTAAAAACATGTTGGTTTTTCTTAAGTAATGGATTTCAGGGAATATTCAGAAAGATCGAATGTAGTTTCTACTTTTTATATATTCTTTGTTTCCATTTTATCCTGCCATGATTTTGTAAATTTGTATAGTGGGATACATAAGAATTGGACAGACACTCTATTAAATTCAATGGTGAAACCGAGACTAGTTTTCTTAGAACATCGTACCATTTAATTAACATTTTATCCACACTGAAGTCGCTTGGATCTGAACCTCGCAATTGCAAATTAATTTACAAATCCGGTTTCGCCATTTGTACGAGAATAACACTTGAACAATCGCAAAAAATTGTGTTTGACTTCCAGGAAAATGAAACTGGTTTTACTACACAAGACTCTTAAGGCAGACCGTGGAGTCTTCGCTGCTTAACTGTCGCTTGAATTTTTACAAGTATTCTTGATATCTGAAGAGTCACAACATCACTTTGTCATCTAATCATTCTTCAAATACATTTGAAGTGCCTGAGAATAATTTTGGTCGCGTATGACTTCAACTTCACCGTTTCAAAAAATATAAATACTAATGTTCCAACATAATTAAAGTTTAGTGAGAGAAAATGATTGCCGAAATAACAGGCGTCGTATTCGTGTCATTGCTTCTTAAAATTTTGCAGGAACAATGAGATTTCCAATTGTCGGAAATTTGATACAATTGGCTTTAGCGGATCGGGTCAGCAACATAGCTCACCACAAAATATCGAAGGTGTACGGTGACCTTGTGACACTAAAAATGGGAATGGTTGACGTGGGCAAGGAGAAAATATCATACAAAAAAGTAAAAACTAATCTAATCAATTTCATCTTCATTATAAATTTTTAGTTTTGATTTCATCTCACAAAATCTTTGTTGATCTGTGTACTCGTAATGATACATTGGATCGACCAACCGAAGGTTGGATAAAGGACAGAATGTTACGACAGAACCTTGGTAAGTTCAACGACCGAAATTAAGGTGAGATGGATTTATTAATATTATAACTTATACTACGTTATAAATATTATAGGATTAGCACTTTCAAACGGAAAGGTTTGGGAAACCATAAGGAGATTTTCAGCTAAAAGTTTACACAAGTTTGGATTTGCCAATCGGAGCTCAATGGAGAAATTCATTCACGAAGAACTAGAAACATTGACTGAGTTTGTGGAAAATAAAATTCACAGTAACCGGGAAGGACTCATTCACTTGATCATTACTTCGTTATGAGCTTAATAAATCTGATGAACCGTCTTGCCTTAGGGAAGAGATGTAACTTCGATGACAACGAATTTAATATTTGCCCACTTGACGACCACATCAGCTGCTAACCTCCAAACTTGGTCAATAGTCGATTTCTCATTGTTTTTCATGATTTCTCATTGTGTTTGTCTATTTTGCGTAGATTCCACATCGATGTTCCAATGAGTCTTCATCGTTTTGTTGATTCCTCATTGATTTATTGTTCAAAGGTGGGACATACCCGACTATGGAAGTTCCAAGCTGATTTAGTTAATATAAGCTCTAAATTGGTGCATTCGATCCAAAGTGGGGCATATTAGCCTACCTATTACAATGCTGGCAGATATTGTTGGCATTGTGATTGTTCTCATCGATTTTTCTCAGGGTTCGCAAAAATCTCGATTTTTTCTAAATAATCAAAATAATGCGATTTTTTTATTATAATCCGATTTTTCTGATTATAATCGATTTTTCATCATTTAGGACAAGAATTGAATTGACATTCAGAAATATACATTTTCGCCACATCAAAAAGTGCCTCGGTCTCTAGCGTTGTAAATACCCAAAGTGCCCGGGAATATTGGGAATATTCCCGGGAATATTCCTGGGAACTATTTTTTAGTGCCCAAACGGGCACTTTCAACTCAAAATTTTGAGAGAAGACGACGGTTGTCATTCTAACTCGTCTCGCAACTCAAAATTACGTAAAAATTGAAGAATTATGTCAAAATCAGGGCAGGAGAATTGCCGGTAACGCTGTATAATTTTTTCTCTCACCAAGTCAAGATTCGGCGAAAGTCAACTAGAAGTCAATGCCGAGACACAGCATTCGGTAGATATTAACAATAACATTGATGAACTTATCCTTATGCATGATCCTTATCAACCGTTGAAACGTAAACGTTGCCATACAATACAAAATATAGTATTTTTGTCCGGCGGAAACGTCGTACTATGTTGTACGCGTTAGACTACATTCAATTTTCAAAAGCGCCCAAAGTTCCCGGGAATATTCCCGAAAAAGAAAATGCCCGGGCATTTTACAGCGCTGGCTCTGGACCCTTGAGTCCTAACTCACTCATAACTGTGTGTGTGTTTGAGTGAGCGAATGTTTTCATTTGCATGCTGGTGAAAAATTAGCATAAATTAACATTACAAGCTTTGAGCAGACCGAACCGAGAATTACCGTGTACTTTTTCATTTCATTTTCATACATTTCGAAAAGAAAAAATCCGATTCCTTTGATTATTATGGGGTTGATTATAATCGCGATTATAATCGTATCATGATTATAATCGCTTGATACCACACACACACACACACACACACACACACACACACACACTGGATTTATGAGCGCGTCGACTCGCACGTGAGCAATGCCGCAGTTTGGACTACACAAAAAGTTATAACCCTAGTAATGTCCTTTGAACTTCATAAAAGCAACTCCCGGAAATGTTGAGGTGTTCCGTCATCCACTCAACAAAATCAAATGCTAACTGTTGCCTGCGACCCAACCATGAGTAGCCAATCATGGACCGTGTTCTATTTACATCATATACAACGGTTTTTGACGTAAAACTTAATTAAAATGAAAGTGAACATTACAAAGAATTTGTTAATACTGACAACATTTGGTCCATCCGACCCGGACCTTCTTGGATATTTATTGGCTCATAATATCACTTGACAGGTAATTAACGAACCATACACAATACTAGCTTCTCCGAACACCCAAATTCGTACCTATGTACGTGTAGACACGATAAATCGACACAACGTCGCTCTCCGTCGCACTCAGAGCATTTTGAAGACTTTCTGCCTAAGGCCGACAGCCTAGGGTACACAGCCTAATGCCGACGACCGATGGTTCTGCCTAAGGCCGAGGGCATTAGCCTGAAGGTACATGGCCAAAGGCCGAGGGCACGCCGCTTAAAGCCTAAGGCCGACGACTGAGGGCACAAGGCCTAGTTGGCAGGTTGAGCGGCTTTCGGTTAGGCGAATGCAAACGGTGAAAAAATATTACAAAATCGTTTCGGAGAATATTTGAAAAAACCTCAGTAGCGTGGTCTGGTCGCTGATTGGCCGGAGTAGGCGAACAGCGGAGGAGCTTGATGATAGAATGTGCTAAACTTGTACACTACTAGTGCCACCCCCATATTCACGTCAATACTACAGTACAACCCAAACTGCATTTATATGACAACGTTTGCAAAAATGTTAAATCCTCATTTGGGCGATATCTCTTTAACATTGCTGCTCTGCATATGCTCGAAAGTAGTAAATGGAGGCTATATCTCTTTAACAGTGCTGCTCTGCATATGCTTGGAAGTGGTAAATGGAAGTGAGACCTCATTGACATTAGGTATTTCAAAAAAAAAACACACATTTACATATAGTCTGATGTACCCGAAGGCTATACGGACTGTCATCTTGTATTTATTTCTTTTGTTGTGTACTTCGTATGCCGTATGAGTCAAATTACCATTTGGACTATAGAGAAGTTGGCTCTTTAGTTATGTGGGAAAACATCAATGCATTGGAAAGGGGCGATATTTTTGTATTTTTATTATATTGGTAGACCCGAACAACATTCTTTAACTCTGCGTGTTATGTCAACTCGTTCTCTGCTTCTGAGCCGAGGCGTTGAGATTAGACTGGAATTTTATGTCCACTCACAACATAGACCAAATTACGATCTAAGATATTTGCATCTTTTTGCACACGGCCGTAGCATTCCAAACCATCATACATTCATACCCTATTCCGCGCTCATATCAGCGAAAGGACATTGCTACACACACAGAGCCTTATGAATGTTGCCATTCCCATTGTAAAAACCCACACATCATCATTAGGTATTTCATTAGGTAATATTGACAGCACTATTATATACCCCCGGCACTCAGGGGTGTTTAAACTCGGGATTACTTGTAAATGCAATGAGGTTAGAGCAAATCAGTACTAGAAGTGCTCGAACTCATTTGCGATAAGATAGTTCAATATACCAAGTCAGTCCGGTTACTTGTTCGAATTACTTATAAACCCAATAACCTTCAAGCAAATATTTTTGCAGGACGCTCTCAATTAAGTGCAACTGACATATTGGCTGACGCTGCTGGTGGTAAAAATTTGAAGAACAATGAGAGGTATATGGATTAGAGACGTTGGGTTAACATAATTGAGTTTATAAGAGGCGTGTGTAGAAAGTTTGGCATCGGATAAACAGACGGACATTATGATTTTATAAGCCCTTTACAGGACTGCGTCCGCGGGCTAATAAAGAGAAACTGTTATTAATAATATCGCCCTCTAATGTTAAAGAGAAGCTAATGCTAACGACACTCTTAACAACCATATACACTCTCTCAACCCCTTTCCGCAACCTCAACCAGTCTCCATACTTTCTCTACTTTCCAAACCCCTAAACCACTCTCCACATCCTTTCAACAACTCACCAAACCATCTAAACCACTCTCCAATACCACAGTCGCTCTATCCAGTCTCGATTGTTTATTTTGAATTTCCCACTACTATTGTCCAACGAGTTCGGTCGGAGTGCGTAAGATGGCGCGTAGTTGTAAGTCAGCCATCCTGAACAATGTTGCGAATGTTTAGCGCACGATTTGCGTTGGCTGAAGGGTGCAGTGAATGACTGACTTAATGAGTTGCCAAACCTTCGAGAAATTCCCAGCGTTTGGAACTCCCTCGTGCTGTCGTACTTACACATGCCCATTCACCCACAAATATACTCCATATTGATTAGTATAATTAATTAAATATCTCTAGAACTACTTAACTGACTAACAGTTTTAGTTTTTTTTAGTTTTTTAATTGGCTCATTTAAAGGATTATAAAGGACAATTATGAATCTGAAAAAAAGAATTGTTTCTTATTTTTTGTAATTTCTAAATGCTCTTGCATCATAGAAAGTTATGATGACCCAAGTACAACTTGTTTTGATGGCTTCACTGGATGTTAATTCTTTGTATACTTATATGGGCTTATGGGTCACATCGTTAATTCACGGTTACTTTTTCCGAATTCACAAGTCAGGTTTAGTTTCTCAACAACGTATTACATTTCTATTAATATTTACAACTATTCGAATTACAGAATGGGTCAAGAGACAACACCGCGACCAAATCATCAAAATCTAGATTCCACCTTGGCATTAAACGGACGAGGATGTGCGCTAAGGCCCATCACGGGACTCAGATTGGGAACTACTTCTCCGTCAGGGATTTTGAATGAAAATTTCTGTACGAGTGTTGTCAAATACAAGAATATACTGTCAACAGCCAATGGCTCCCCAAAACAACTCCGCTTTCCTAAATTGAATGGAATGTGTTTAAAAAGAAAGCATGCTTCTTTCAATGTTAAGAAATTGTGATTTCTACTTCGTTAACAAACTTACCTACTCCGAAGGGCGCAATATCGTCCGCCATACTACTCAAAAATTCTCCATCTTTAGATAGAAACCTTTCAGGGCGGAAGGTTTCTTTGCCTTCGGA
>JAQGCA010002684.1:0-13341 GCA_034698945.1 Protaphorura quadriocellata | reverse complement strand
GTCAACACTTGAAAGTAGGGTTACTCAGACCAAAATAATACAACCCCAGTTTCTCACCTGTTTTGAATATTCGATTCCAACTTAACAATTTATTTAACAATTTATGCAGTTTAATTTGGTTTTAAGAATAAGACGACAATCGCATTTGTCTCAAAAGTAAGAGTACGGAACATATTTTTTTGTCGATTAGGATTCTTCAAATTTGTAAATAGCTTTGGTAGTTCTTAGACTGTGTTGTTGCAAGCCACATGGGTTAACTACATATACGTCGAACCGTCATTTTGAAAGTGAAATTCCGGTAGGTAGGTCGGTTGTCTCCCGTACTATACTACAATTTTGCATGGTGTGCTGTGTATTATGATCAATTTTGCAAGTCTACACGCAAGACAAAATCCTTGAGCTCCTCTAAATTCCAAAATAAATAATGTTAAAAGAATTAAGAATTCCAAAAACATTACAAAATGAATGCATATCCTGCAAAACCAAAATCTGACTTGAATGCACATTACACAGGTTCTTCTTTAAATATCTGCCATGTATTCGGAAAATCACCTGAAATTTTTTTTTGCATTCTCATCGGCGATTTAATTGAATCTTAGGATGCATATGTATATAACTGATTTGGTTCCACACAGTTCGCTTGATATTCATATCACTTTATCTAATTACGGCTACCCCGACTAGTTAAGGTTGAAGGTTGTCCTTGTGATCCAATTTATATGACTTCCTATAGATGCCAATATTGGAGAAATCCGATTGCTATTTAGTCACTGATATTCCTGCGTCACGCATGCATGCATTTAACATTTGATCAAACTCGCATTAACTGAACGCAGATAGGTCAGAAACTTTCATCTACCGAAAAGCAAAGACAGGAAACTACTAATAATAATATATTTGTAAAGGTATAACTTATTTAGTGAATGGCTCTCGCCCTCACAGTTCACTAATTTATGTATTTCTATTCGGTTGGATTTTGAGGAGTCATGTTTTTGCTGACAGGATTCGGTGTAGAGGAATTCCTGCACCAACTCTTACGCAATCTTGTCCAGTTTATTTGGATTCGAAACTTCTAAGTAAAATCGAGCAAGCCAACTTTTTTTTTCTTCGATTAACTTTGAGAGGTTCAACTTGAAAGTAGGGTTCAGGACAAAATAATTCCGGGTTCTTACCTAGTTTTAACATTCTATTTCCATTTATCACATGATGATCACATAGTGTAAACCACATACTTATGTGGTTTAATTTAGTCTTAAGAATACGACAATAATCGCATTTGTTTCAATAGATATGTGCATTACATTCATTCAGTCGAAAACAATGTAAAACTCTGGGGAGCTATTCCGATTGCAAATCATATGCACGTGGTGCTGCTGATGAGAATATGAGTAAAAATCAACATGATCGGACGCCCACACCTCAAATTTGTGCTAAACTAAATAGTTATGGCGGCACTGTGTATTTCATATACAGCACATCCAACTCGGTTTTAAAGTGTAGCAAAAGTGTTGGGTAAGAGTGCAATCGCCAAGATTTTTTCACTAATTTGTTTAATGTTTTAATCTGACTATTCTTTTCCGTAGGGTATTGATCCAGAGTGACTACATAAAACTGAATTCTCTATATTAGTGTCATCTTAAACTTTCTTCAAAAAGATCCTTCCATCTTCGTGGCAAAATGTGGCTTGAACAAACATAGCTTTTGCAATGATTTCTAAATCATAACATTTTACTAACATTTTAAGTGACTCGGAAGGCCCACCCCTTAAGCACCATTAGAAATGCGCTATGTGTACAGAAATGCAGACTCTTTAGAGTTTTTACTTAACACTTGATTTTAACTTAAACTTTAACTTGAATGATATTTCTTCTGGTTATTCGTGACCTGGTGTCCAAGACTATTTGCTGGAAAAGAGTTTTGAGTTAACATTAATAATACCGATAATATTTCGTCTTACTTTTTTAATTCGTCTTTCTTTGAACCGACTTAGTACTTACTGTTTACTTACTGTCATTTTGTTTTCCATATTGCACAGGGCAGTCCCTTCGACTCTTCCCACTCCAGAGTCGCTTTGGTTTGGATTTGAAGAGTAATATCGAATTGAAATTGTAATTTCAACACTCACCAACTACACCTGATTCCATTATATAAAATAAGATAAGAAAGTTATGAATCACCCTGTAGTACTTCTAGATTTTATTTTTCGTAATTCTCGTTAGGCCGACAGCTACCGATTAGCGCATCGTTTGTGCAGGTACATTTTCTAAATTCTGAGAAAGATCTCAATTACATTGCAGTAATGTAACATGTAATGTATTTTTATGACAAGAAAAAAAGAAAATATTCGACGATTTTTGTTTAGTACTTCAATAATTCCATCTATTCGATGTGAATTTCATGTGAAGATTTTTGTCAATAATGCCACACCCAAGGGAGTTATTCAATTATGCGACAAAATTTATCTATCGCTTGTGTGCTAAACGAAGTGTCATTCATATTGGACTCGTAAACATCAGTTAGTCACAAAATGATTGTACTGTAAAATCATAATACATGTGCGTTTCGTAAAATTGTATGTTTAAGATTCTTCATAATTTTAGTAGATTAAGAAAAAGTTCTGACAACAAATATCAGTTTCGTGAAAAGTTGGCTTCTTTTCCGATGGTCGTACCAGAAAATGAAGTAGTAATTGGCAGTTGAGAAGCCTCAGAATCAGATTCCACCATTTCTAATCAATTCAAACGGAGTTATGCAAATGTGCTTGAGACACACAAGCCGAATTACAAAACAAACAAATTTATATAAATACAAAATATTAATTATTTATTAAAAATAACCTATTGTCAGACACTAATATGAAACTCGGCATCGAGAAACGGATAATGATGTACAGATCTTGTGGTTCAATCCGTGGAATAATATTTGAAAATACTTTTGATAATAGGGTTAAGATGGATTCCATTTAATTCCGTTATTTCTGGAGTTCGCAGATTCTAATTTCTCAAAAACGTAACCCGTCCGTAGCCCCATAATACAAAACAAGATACTGCTATACAGTTCTTGTGGTTCAATCCTTGAAACAATCCGTGGAATAATGGTGTTGAGACGGAATCCATTTAATTCCATTATTGCTTGACTTCGTAGATTCTAATTTCTTGGGTCCCGCGCGCGCGTCGGATAGACCCGACTTCGGTTCGGATAGAATTTTTTAACGCGAATAAGGTTGACCCGATAAGAAATTTGACGTCCGAAATGTCTCATACCGGTCTGACCAAACCCTTTGGTTCCACCTAATAACTCTATATATAGCGGACACCATCCGACCGATTTCATGTCATGGTTGAAAATCAGGCGTCCGATGCGCCAGTGTGTGACCTAAACAAGTTTCATTAATATCCGACTCAAACAAAACTGGCATCACTTTCTTGTTGATCTTAGAAGTTGATGTTATCACAAATTTCACTAAAATGTATGCGTTTTCAAGAATTAAATGTCGAATACTAGTGTAATAGCATAATTAAAAACTGATTATTTCAGAAATATTGAGTGGAAATTTGTGGCGCATATATTTTTTTTGCTATCTCAATTGGTTCCTCATTTCGGGTAAGTGATTCGGCAGTTCTTCATGTTTGAAATTCTTCCGTTTACCAGATTCATAATTAGCTAAACAAACATTAATTAAATAGTATTTCAGAAGATGACGACTGGACAAATCCTGAAGTAAATAGCGTTAATGATCACCTCCAGTTGGTTTGTCTCGGACGAACTATAGAATACATTGACTTTTCTAATGCCTCCACCAGCACTGTCACACGTAGCAAAGTTCATCATCATATGCCCATTAACGCTAAGTCAAAATTTGGTCGACGATTGTTTAAGAATCAGGCTTCTAATATTTGGTTAAATTTACCGGATGAAATTAGAAATGTATCAAATTACAGTTGATTTAAAAAACTTGTTAAAAAACATTTACTCGAATTACAATTTACCGACTTTAATGAATATGACGACGTGATTGAGTTTGTTGTTAATTTGTACGAAACATAACTGAGTAACTGCGCACGCTGTGTCTAACCTGTATATGTTTTATTATGTTATGATATTGTCATTATTATTACTTTTTTTTATTTATTGTACTATTATTATGATTTTTATTGCGTATTATTTCATCACTTTAAACCGCTTGTATTACTTCAATCAACTATTGCCACTAATACAGTTTCTGTTCATTTTAATTCTAAGCCAAGTAACTAATACTATTATGTACATATGATTTACACTTCTACTAATGCGTTTACATTGATACAATTACATTATATCAATTCTCATCTCACTAATTTGTGTATATCTTCACCACCCGAGCAGCGGAATGACCTTACGAGGATGCTGTCTCCGTTAATAAATAAAAATAAATAAATAAATAAATAATAAAGTGTACATAATGTAATATAAATGCCTTCCTTGCACCGATTTAGCTCATTGTGAAATTTGTAAAAAAAATCTGCACCTATCTCTCAGACTAATTCGATTTTGTTTTCGTACGCCTTCCACTCTTTCAATTCCTTCACAATCAGTTTTATTTGATTTGAAGATTATTAGCGAATTCAGTTATTCATGGAATTGTGGACAAATTAGTAATCTATATTTTCCCCGGCTACACCATTTTCTATTTCAAAAAGAGTGTGAGTCACACTGTACTGCTTCCAGATTCATTTCCTCGTAATCTACATTCATTACCTCGTAGTCAGAACTCGCTGATTTACGTATCGTGAGTTCAAATTCGTTTGGAGAGAATCACCTCCTTAGGAACCATACTTTATTGCCTCTTCGTGGGATCGAACCCCGCACTAACTATGTTAAGTAGGAAGTGGATGCAGAACTTTCACTCAAAGTTAGTCAAGGGCCCTGATTCTATTTATCGTATATTTTTGAATCTTGAGAATTGGCCGCACCCGCCCTGAATTGAATGCAAAAGATTATTCATGTACTGAAATGATTTTAAAATATTCCGAGCAGTTAATATACCTACAAAATGTGTAATTCTCGATATGAGACAGCAAGTTTTGCTTTGTATTTTCCAGGGTTTCATTTTCACGTAAAGAAATAGAATTCCTCCGGGCTCGTCTTATTTATAATTAATACAATTTTTGGGTTAGCTTCGATTCCGTTTAGAACTCTTGAGAAATGACTTCAAGAGATATTAATCTTAGTTAGACTATATATTATTCAGTTAAAGATTTCAATTTAACAAATTAACCAAAACCCCTGACTTCTCTACGAATCAGAGACTTTTTCTAATTCCTGTACATACAGGCGTTGCAGGATTTCATTTGCACGTAATGTGATGAGCTGATTAAAACTTATCACGGAGAATTCCAACCGAATAGATTATGTGCAAATTAGTTGTACTGTGAGTTTGGGTTCGAGCCATTTAGGAAATATGTTAATTGTTTACAAATACAACTCTGCAGTCAGTTTCAAAAACTGATGAGAACGACCCAGTTTATCATAGGAGGGTTTACATAATAATGATAATTCTATTTTGTGGAGGTTAGGTTTCCATTTCCCATAGTTAGTGCATTAATCCTGGTAGTGATAGAGGGCTCCTATTTTTTACTTCAGAAGCGGCCACTGCTGCAGTAATAGAACACTCAGCATGGTGTGCTTAACCGTTACGGTTTGTTAGGTGTTAGACCCGAATAACAGTGCGTTCTTAAATCCATGATGTGATCATTATGTCCACACTGTAGCCCAAGATGTGAGAGTTTTGAGATAGAAATGGCAAGATATACATTTCCGACGGGAGTATTTGGTGAACAGGTTGTCCGCCAAAAAACGCATAGTTGTTTGGTTACATTTTGGCGTAGTTACAAGAAATTATGTTACAGGTATTAAAAGTGTTAACTGAAAATTCTTTTCTGGAAAATAATCTACACCACTGGGACACAGCATTCCAAATTTAAAGTTAAAATTAACAGTTAAGTAGTATCTCAAAAGTGTTAGCAGATTTAGATCGCGCATTGCGAATGGCGCGTAAATAATACGGCCGCTACTTCCGTGTCACTCGAAATGTTAGAAAAATTGTATGAAGTAAAAACTATTCTATAAGTTTTGTTTTCGTTTCATGGCATAACGTACTCTGAGTCTCTAACGACTTAAGAAGAATTAATTATTATAATAACTTGAGGCCCCCCTTAAGATTGAATTTCCCTTGAAATCGAAGTTTCTAGAAATATTTATGAAAGTTGTCCATCTAATTCGCAAGCCACAGACTGGGCATTTTGGAAACCATTTCCGTACCGGTAATTCTTGGAGGGGATAGCGAAAATAAAATTGGGGATTAAATAATGTTATTCAAAATGCAATCCGGTTGAAGCTAGAAATTAGTAAAACGTGCTAAAAAATAACGTAGGTACGGTAATCCCTCGTATAATGAGATTCCGAGCCGTAAAACTTACTAAATTGTTCAACCCACATTTTGCCAGGAAGACATATAGAAAACTCAGTTGTATGTAGTCATTCTGGATCAATATCCCGGAAAGTAATAGTCAGATTGAAATAGTAAACAAATTAGTTAAACAAAATCTGAGCGCTGGCACTCGCGCCCACGACCTTAGTTACGTTTTAAAACTAGGTTAGACCTGATTTACACAATAAAGCAAAATGTTATGAGTTCTGAATCCAAATCATGTGGACTTAGACTATACGTACAGTTGGTGCAGGAATTATTTTGCCATGAATCTAATGAGGAAATATGACCACTCTAGGAAAATTCCAACTGAATAGAAATACAGAAATTAGTTCAACCTCGAGGGCGCGTGCCACTCGGTAAATTAGTTATTTCTTTACAAATTTAACTATCTAGTTAGAATGTGTTCTTGCAGTTAAAAGCCTTCTGAAGTATCTGCGTTTAGCTAATGCAAGTTGATAAAATGTTATTCAAGCAATCACACATATAATATGCAAGAAAGGCAGTAAATAAATGACAAATGTAAATTTAATTACCGAATTTGCAAGGCCTGTGTTAAACGACAATTTAGAGACTCAAGGTAATTCTGCGTGAACTGTTGACATATGAATGAACTCCAGTCGGTGAGTCGGTCTGGAGTTTTTCATACGGCCAGAATTTTCTATATTTGGTCATTCAAATGTGGTTAACTCATAGTTAGTCAGTTCATAATTATTCACGGCCAGCATATAGTAATTATTTATAGAAATCGTAATCCTAGATGCAATACGCACTGAATATATGATGTATCTATCCGAATATATGACTGCGTTCTATTATGATTACCCATCTTCCAAGTTGCATGCACGAAAATATTCGAATTGAGTGCCTCACATTCCAAACACATTATAGATGTCGCACATACAACAATGTAGTGATTATGAACCAACGAAGCATTTAAGTGAATTTCTGCTACATAAGGGTTAATGGTTTTCATCAACCTTCAAGGTTATCTTCTAAACACAGTTTATAAAAATATTTTGACGAGAATATCCTTTTCCGTGTTACATTTTATTTCTAGATAATAAAAGTGTTATACAAACTTCAAATAACCAAGGCAGTCGTAATCAGATAAAGTGATAACACATTTACTAAAATGAAGCGAACTGTATGGAACCAACTCAGTTATGTACAAATGCGTTCTCTGCTCCTGGGCTGAAAATTAACGGCCCATTTTTGTTCAAATATTCTAGCTGCAATTACACAAATTGTTAAATAAATTACAATTAAATTGGAATCGAATATTAAAAATAGCTGAGGTTTGTATAATTTTGGTCTGAGTAACTCACTTTAAAGTTGACTCAATCAGAGTTAATCTAACCGTAAAACAAAATGTCCAAAATAAAGCCAATCCATTTTACAGTTACGATCTGTGAGGCCATATTGTCTGGATTATAGCAGAGTTTTAACTCACGCCATGGTAGGTAGATGGCGCGGCGACTGGCTGGTACTTTTTCTTAGCTCGACTGGTCAATCCATTGAGCCCGCACAGTTTTCAAGTACAATGAATGTGTTGAATACACCGGAATAATTGCAAAAAGTATTAGAATTTTGAAATCATAACATCGATTACACATAGAGCTGGCGTAGAAATTAATTTGCGATAAATCTAGTCACCAAATTATACAGCTCTAACTCGGAAAAACCCAACCGAATAGAAATACACAAGCCAGTTCAACTATGATGGCGCCAGTCATTCAGTGAATTGGTTAATTCTTTACAAATTCAAATAGCTGTTTATATCATATTTCCCGTTGGTCAAGAATTCTGAGAGGTGTCCCTTCAATTGACCAAAATGACAAAAAAAATTAACCAGAATAATTCCAGTGAATAAATTATAAATGCAACAATAATTATTCACCCAATTTGCAACCCTTACCTTACACAAGCGTTTAGTGACTCAAGATCATTCTGTATGAACTGTAGACGCGTGAATGAACTCGGTACGGACAATTTCATAAAGACCAGAATTTAACGCAATTTTTGTTAAATAGAATGTGGCCAAGTCAAAGTTGACGCCAGATGCGCCAGCGCGTGACCCCAAAAATTTGTCCTGATCCGATTTGTAATTCGGATAGGTCAGAAAATTTTCATTAAAATCCGACTCGAACAATACTCGGATCTCTTTGGTGACGACCTTGAGAGGTTATGTCATTTTGAATTTTGAATAATTTTATTTATCAATTGAATGCATGCATTTTCAGGAATAAAGTGTTGAATGTTAATGAAGTAGCATAATTAAAAATTTAGTTATTCCAGAAATACCGAGCGCGTATTTTATTCTTGCTATCTGAATTGGTACCTCATTTCGGGTAAGTGATTTGGCAGATTTTCATGCTCGAAATTCTTCTCCCTCTACAAGATTCATAATAAGCTAAACAAACATTAATTAAACGAGAAGACGACGACTGGTAAATTCGAAAGTAAATAGTATTAGTGATTATCTCCAGCAGGTTTGTCTCGGATGAACTTTGGTAAGAACGTGAACAACAGCGTGATATAAATGGCTTCCGTGAACCGATTTAGCTCATGTGAGATTTGTAAATACAAATGTAACATGCACCTCTCGGACAACTGTGATTTTGTTTTCACCAGTGATTTTTACGATTTCATTTTAATCATAATCTAAAGAATGAAAGCAGAAAATAAACACGAATTACTTAATGCCATGCATTGTCTGATGTTTTTGGACAGTTTCTTTACGCCTATATCTCGCGCTGTTTGAGTAAGAGAATTGAAAAAAATATGACCGTATCCCTGGACAAGTTGGGCTAAGTGATAATTTCTACAGATTTTTTACATTCAGTCATGCGGGCCAAAATTGCCGCGGAAATTGAAATCCTAGTGAGAAATTTTTCCAAACGTCGGCCAAAATCGTCGCCCTTCTTTTCCGGAGCCTTTGTTTCCGATGTCCGAATGCGAAAAAGTCCATTGGACTTGTAACCGATGATTTAGCAGGGATTTCGGTGCTCGAAATAATTTACAACTTTTTTCTAAATTGTAAATCGGCAGCGTAGTGCTCCTCCATTTTCTTTCAGGCATGGGAAGAAGCCTTATCACGATGAACGAAAATTTCATGGGTCTTATTAGTTTATATCGCAACGACGGATTCCTCCAAGACCGGTTTCAAAAATTCAGAAATGAAATGCTCTGACGAGGGAACTACTTAGGCTGTCCCTCGGCGACCGCAAACAATTTTCCGGAGGTTAAGCGGTACCGGAAATTCGCTTGTCAGTATTTTATTGTCCAAATTTCTGGGGGCTAATTGCTTGGTAGTACCTTATTACTCAATTAGTTCTCCCTTTCCCTGTGAGTATAAATCCACAGCTAGTGGACTCACACACTCCTATTCCCACAACCCCGAGCAACCTTCCAACTAATTGCTCAACTAATAAAGAAATTTTGGTCTCAACAAATTTCAATTCCTCGAAATTGACCTCACAGGTCAGATTTAATTCCATTTTTCCTTACCGGCAGGTTAGTAGGTAGATGGTTCTGTTCAAGGGGTCCCAGCCCAAGTGCCCCTGAACCGGGAGGTGCTAACTTGAACATGGGTAGAATCTAGATTGTTGAAAACCTATAACGTTTTGTACTTTCCATCAAGTACTCATTCACGAAGCCGAGAAATTTCGGAATTCTTAAGAAAATAAACAATTTTCTAGTATTTATTTAATTGAAATTATTAATATGTTGTCACCAGAGATAGAGCAGCTTTACTTTGTTAATTTTTTTTAGCTAATTGTTTATCTGGAACGACACTCGAGCCGAGTCAAACTTGAAACTTTAAATTTCTCTCACAACTCAGCTTAAATCTAATTTCTAAGAGATAGATTCGAATTGCCAAATTCTACACCGGGAAAAGTTAAACATTTTAAATCTGGGCTTGGTGTATAAATTTCGACTGCAACGTAGAAATAAATAAATAAATATTTACATTTATATACTCACATAATGTAGAAAGTTTAATAAAATTGTAAAGGCTTATGACCCGGGCTAATTAGTGACTTTCCAGATCATCGTTGTCAAAAACTGTAATATATAATTTAATCTAATAAATTTCTGACATCATTTGTTTTATGATGTACGGATATGAAGTCTATTCCTACGTAACGCTTTAGCATTAATATCTTATGCAATGTGTACACGATATTAAGAAAATGACACGTACGGGCTAAATTTGGATTAATTATTGCCTGTTAATTATAATTGCAACCGACCCAGGGATCACCCAAAGTTCTTTTCGACTAAAGTCCTTCAGGAAGTCTTCAGGGTGACCAGACCTACCTCTGTATGCAGTTTAAAGCCAAACGCAAGGGGGCCACAGACCTAGGCACTTACGGCGATCTTTGAAAATCAACGCAAGCGAATTTATGAATTGATGAAAATACGGGTAAACTGGGTGTGATTATGTCCGTTTTGACACCCCAAATTCAAACATATCTTTTTGATCGAATTAGCTTAAATTTTGTAAACCATCCTCAAATAAGTTTGCCTAAGTCATAATTTTTTTTAATATTGTAGGGATATGGAAACTTACACTTCCACCAGATATAGAAATCTACTCTCGTGCCCTGACTCGGATCATAACTGCTTATATGATATAAAGATATCAGATTAGGATTTTTATTTTCGAATATCCAAAGCATCGTCAGATCAGATGATTGGAAATCGAAAATGCGGACTAGAGAGTCTAGCTGTTGGGCACAAGTCAACTAGAAATTTCTCTGACTCTATCTCTCAACTCTGAAAGTAATTAATTACAATTACGTAATTGTAATTGTATTTTGTAATTGAAATTACAATTACCAGTGTAATTGACCCAAGTCTGTCGAACACTCCACATGGCAAGGCGGTACAAATAAATCGACGATATGCTGTATTGATATGATGATATAATTGACGACTCTCTTCAATTTTTATTTATTCCACAAAAGAATTACACGTATTTCCGATAAGTTATCAAGAATATTGAATTTTGAGCATGGCTTAAAGGATTCAGGGTACAGGGTGGTAATATGAACTGAAGTTGGACGAATTCGTGAATTTTTAACGTTTTTTCACTGGTTCACCGGGGAGACCGTCAGTAACCTCCTTCCTACGGCTGCTCTTCTTACATTGAACCATTTTGACCTTTTCAATGGGAACGAGATCTTTGTCGCTCTTCAGATTCTTTCTACTGAAACCCATTGTTTCAACATGATCTAGAATTAGATCCCTGGTCTCTTCATCGAATTTCTTCTTGATGGACATGGCCACCCAATAATCATGTTTCCCTAACAGACAACCGAAGGCAACGATGTAAGTTGAGTCGTCAGACAACGTAGCACTGAACTCTCCAAAATCTATAAAATTATTACAAATAATTAGATAATTGTGAATAAATTAAATTCTTATAATACTTACTTACATCGGACGAATTTGTGAACTGGAGTGGAGTCCCATCTGTTTTCAAGCCACATTTTTGTGTCCTTGGTTATTTGCATACTTGTATGTTTGAATGCTTTGGATTATCACGCTAATAAAAAATCAAATCAAATCAAATCAAAATCGTCGTATTTGCAATGCATCGGGAATAGAACGGCACCCACAGGGCTCTTCACAAGAGCTGACCAACATCGTTTTTTGGCACCAGATGTCGAATTCTCTGCAGGTTCATCCTCATCATCATGCTTAGCTTTTCGAAGTTTACTTCCAAGTGCTGCCCACCAATAAGATTCACCTTTCTCTGCAATTTTAAAACAAATCGGGATTAGAGTACATTAATATTAATTATTGCGACCGATTTTACTCAACTGTTTACCCATTCCTCGTCGAGATCGATGACTTCGGGATTCATACACCCAGCCTTGGCGTGCACAGCCAAAAAGACAACCACAAGGGCCACAATTGAGAGAAGAGTTGCTTTGTTCATCTTTGCTAAACGTTGAGCGTAAAGTTTAGGAAGTAAGGTCCGCCTTTTTATACCACTTTTTGAGTCTAAAACCAAACTTGTTTTTAACTATTGAACTTTTTACGGTACCCACTTTTACACTTGTGTAACCACATGATAAACCATTTCATTGAGTCAATTGATTTATGAATCTACTCTCTCGATATCTCTGAAATTATATGACCGATTGTTCTTATGATCTTATGCATTGAATTGCACTGGAGAATGACGTAAACGAAAGTTTGCACGTGCCGTAATATTCCATCGTGTTTCAACAATAATTTGAATGTAGTCGAAAGTAGACGTCCTTATGGATAATAAGAATTTGTACGACACGTGTACTGAAAGAATATTAATGATGCATCTTTTTGATTTATTTGCTGGCACTTATGAAAAGATGATAGTACTTACGAATTGTAACTAATAGCACCCCATAAGTCGAATTTCTTATGCGTTAAGTGATAAGTTAAATGCAAGTTAAATCTGTATCTATTATGTTAGTTGCAAAATAGATTGGATTATGTTCCTTAATTACGTAAACCCAAAATTCGACAGACGAAAATTAATTTTTTATCTATAGTCCGGATAAAATATACACTAATTTATTTGTGTGAAAAAAATTTAGTCACGGATGTATATTTTAGCCAGTTTTAATTAATTTAATTAGCCAGAAATTATTATCAATGAAACAAGACCGGAAGAGAATTTCCGGGAATTAATACCTTACCTGAGAGGTACATGCGAGAAAGTCTGAGTTTTTAGACTGTATTTAGAGGAGCACGGTCCGCGTATTATGGAAAGCTTTCTCCGGAAATATCTAATGTTGCCAATAGTATCCGATATGTCTGGTATGAAAGATTCCAGAGATGACAAAATAATATGCAATCTTGGATTAGCAGCGGAA
>JAQGCA010002683.1:0-13343 GCA_034698945.1 Protaphorura quadriocellata | reverse complement strand
AAATGAAAAAATATCTTATCTGATATCTGATCTGATCTGATATCTGATCCGAATTATCTGATCTGATCGGAGCCTTAGACATGACAATGGATCAGTATACTATTTATGCGGTTTGCGTCTTATTGACCGTGCTTTTCACTGAATGACAATTACTTAGTCTTTTTCTAATTAATCTAAAGTCAACAAGTTTAGAAACTAGGTAAGAATTTCTCATAAAAATTACGCTTACAAGTCGAATTTATAGCGTCAATCCATTCTCAGATTTTATGATTTCCGAACATGTGCACTTCAATACCACTCAGGTCAATTTAATATACGTAATTTATTTACTGAAGTTTCAGCAGGTTCTCTTGTCTAACTAATCGTTTAGCTACAGACAGAAGTCCGAACCGAGGCAATACTCAGAATTTTAAATTTATATAAAAAATGTTAATTATTGGTGCTTTCAAGAAATTTTCATCTGCTTGAGACTCTCCCTACCACAAAGGGGTACCTCCACTAGGCGAAATGGAAGGCAATTTTACCTCATTGGAAAGCATAGCCGGCGATGTTAAGGAAAATATCACCGTTGTATTATAAAATACGAGAATATCTGACGATCACCCGGCTAGGTTGGATGAAACACCCTTTCGTCATTCCTAATTTGGCAACCATTTCCTCATCAATCCAAGGGGTTACATGCAGATGCAGATGCAGTGCAAGGACAGCCATCGCCATTGCGATTCCATTGTGGTGACAAAGAATTTATTAATGGCCAACCCCAGTTGAAACATAAAATGGATTTCCTTTTATGGCCAGAATCAACCCTCGGTGGATATGAGGATGTGTGTATGCATAAATGTACTTTCCGAACCATAATGAAAATGAAATTCAATAGTTCCGCCGATGCCGATCCCGTCCTTCCTATTTTTCAAAACGAAAACGAAACCCGGTCCGTATGATGAGGCATGATGCTAAAGACCAGAGACATGTGTCCCTCCTTAAATGTACAAACTCAACAGTTAGTTCCGCCTCTTTTCACTCCATGTCCGCATATAAATGAGTGCCACCCAGTCTCTGCTCTCATCCTAAACATTTTCTCACGATCAACAAACAACTATTATAGGCCCACTCACTAGTATCACCGTTATGTTAGGCTTCCGATTAATTTCTAGTCTTTTACAGGCATAAAGTGAACCGCAAATCCAGGGAGTCTGGTCTTTTTCGCATGTAATTCCAGATACCTTTTATTTCCGGTCTGAAGGACACAAATTGGTTGACATTCGTTGCAATTGCACTCCCTAGGGGTCGGGTGCTCTCTATTTGTCCTAAGGAAGACACTCATAGTGGTTAGGCCTAATATACATTGATAGTTCGAGGTCTCGAACCCTAATTATATAGAAACCGACAAGAAATAGTTATTTTTTCCAGAAAGCTCAAAATACCGCATACGGGAACAAGTTTTGGACGCGAATACAGAGATTCTTGCCTCAGGAGAAATGAATTCAATTAAATTCATTGTTGCAAAAAATGATTTGTTTTTAGAATTAATTTATATGAAATTAGCATACATGTTCTGATGAGGTGTGCCATCGAAATTGCATAAAGAAAACTGAATTCCTGTCAGTCTGCCGACACCGGTGTGGAAGAAATGAGGATCATTAAGAGGATATTGTTGGGGAACACCCCGAGAGGTCAAAAGGCACCGCAACGTCAACAATCACAAAGAACCCTACCCTCCATTATACAGTCCATTCAAAGAAAAGGGTGCTTTGCATGATTGCTTTCCAAAGCAAATCCCGTCCATCCACTCGCAATATTATACTATTCAATTCTCATTCTCTTTCTTCGGCACTTTTGCTGGTGCTGGTGGTGACTGGTGATGTTAGTCCATGGTGGTCTTTGTCCCTGTCAAAGGAGTGGAGGATTACAAGGTGACATCATGTTATTTGGTCACTATCGAATCAATGTCTCTCCAATCAATAGACCCGTTGACTTTTCATGTAGTATTGACTTGACTTGTCGGCAGTCTCCCTTATCGGCATGTGGACCACCGCGACAGAATAGGTGTGGCAACCAACATGTTTTCTTTAACATGAGTCTTATTCAGAATAATTTATTTGACTTGACTTCTCTCTCAGAATTTACCGATTACCCATAGAAATTTATGACAAAGATCTACAACAGCGGTACATTTTTACATGAATTAACGGTGACCACAGCAGAGAAAGCATTTAACATTTTAGAATGCCGAAAATGACCGATTTTAATTAGGTGCCAGGACTTGGATTTATTCCGGCGGAGAAATTACGTCACAATCTTACCTTTTTCTGTATAGGGTCAATCAAGGAACCTTGACGACGCCCTCCTTTATAGGTATGCCAGTAGTCAGCCCAACAAGTCGTTATTTATCGGTTGGAGCACTTTATGACAATGGGAAATAGGTTTCTCCAATGTACAACTCATAGTTTACAAAATGACGTCAAAGGTCAAAAAATTTCTACTTAATCCATGCAATTTGGTTGCCACGGGGTTGCCCGTCAGAATTTCATTCTTTGCAAAAGTGGAGAATTTGAGAATTATTTTGACTACCGGCTTATCTATAGGGGAGATTTGTGGTCAATGAAGATCCGTACACACAATTCTGCAATTATTATTTAAAAATAAAATGGACTATATACTAATTTGTTTGATAGATTGATAGAGCATTTAAGCCTTGGTCTGGTATGATCTTTCAAATTCCCATTAAGATCAGGTGATGTGATGAGGTGTTTGATGCATGCATTCCACAAATACTGAACTGTCATCGACCGGAGAGCGGAGTGTGATGTATATCACTTCTCAAGTACACCGCTTGGGTGGCACCAGCAGAAGGCACGAGGCGGTGGAAGTACTTGATAAAGTAATATTATTATCCTTAGGTGTGCTATTAGATCACATGGAGATTAACCTCCCCTCTCCACCACAAAATGAATAAAAAATATTAATAAAAGCCTCCCACCACCGGCCCAGCCATCCAGGCATTTACATTTACATTTGTTGACCTTCTCATTCATTCAATTCTTTTCCGCACCGACCGAACTGCGTACAAAAAAAAATAAATTCAACAACTTGCACAGTGTGAGCCAAACCGTCCTGTCCAGGTGGTGGACAACAAGATGAGAAGAGCCGATTGCCGACAAGGATCGGCGCAACGCCACGAATTAGTCCAGAAACTCGAAATTATCATAGAGAAGAAAAACTCAACATCTTTAATGTAATCCAGACATTGTCAGGATGGAGGGATCGAACCCACTACATTGATAAGGGATTGCTGTGCATGGGCTCGTCGCGGTCGTCGCGAATGTTCCCGAATGAGAAAAAAATTTCAATAATGAGTCCATTTCGAAATTATTAGAGGCCGAAGGATCCAACGCCATCCAATAACAAAATAATACGGAATTAAATTGTATACATTGATACAGTTAGACAAACTGGGTATCCATTCGGTTGTGTTGGGGGTTCGGTCTAACAAGCAGACAATTCATACCTTGTTGTGAATAATATTTCTAGCTTGCTTTGTTAATCGACAACCCAACAAACTCCCAATCAAATAAATTTCGAATAACGATATTAAATTCTGGATGTAGCATTTATTAAATTTCCTTGTATTCGGAAGGAACGGTAAAGGCATTTTGATAATTATTATTCTCAGTCACATTTTATACTAGTGATTTTATACACAAATATGGAAGGTAATACTGTAATCGGCTGAGTTACAGATAGAAAGGGTGGTGCAAAACTAAATATGTCCTTCTTGCACCACCCTTTACAGGCTGTATAGGAAAGACACGTTATATTTTGCATTCGTATATCCACATCATAATTAAGACACTTTTTGACAGGTTTTGGCACTTTCTTGAAGTAAATTCACAACCTACAACAATACCCATCTAGTATCGTGTGTCACTTTATCACGTAATCACTTAATTATTTTAATTAATTAAATAAAATTAGGTAAAAGGAACTTCCGGGAACGCAAGTAGTGTTTCGCGTATGGTCATCAAAATAACCCAATTGACTGTGGATTTTTTGCATAATTTTTGTACATTGATGAAGCTTGTGCGGCAGCTGCAGCGGAAGTAAATTGTGACATGGAATTTGCATGGTGATGATGATGGTAAGGAAGGACTGAGGTTGCAAACATCTCATTGTTCGCTGTCGCAGCGGCTGCCATCATACTGAATAAAATCAGACATTTTTTTTAAGTAATTCGAAATTTCTATGCCAGAAATTATTTTATTAGAAAAACTGTTAAAAGTTAGAAATCAAGATATTGAGAAGTGGGTCGACCAGGAATTGAACCCGGAGCCTCATGGACCCACTTTGTATGATATTTTTACACTTTCAGGATGTCGAATGAGCGATCTGATCACAAGAATGATTGAATATTCAGAAATATGTACTAATTTGAATGCAAAGAGTAAGTGGAAGAATCCTAATGATTTTCATTCTTTGAAGGGTCAATGTATTATGGACAGTGATGATGACAAAAATGTGGCTGATGAGTCCCAAAGGCCTACTCATCCTCATCCAAAATTGAAAGAGTTTGAGGTTAATGATGTGTGAGGAAATGAAGGCTGAAAGACCTACCTGGAGTAATTGTCCCCGGCACTGAATTGATGTGAAGAGTTCCAAGTACTCGGCCAACTCGACTCCGCCCCTTGTGACCCTCCGTGATGAAAATCACCGGTCACTGAAGTCCCGCTACTACCACCGCCACCATTTCCGCCACTCGAGAGGAAATTCATCATCTGGAAATTAAGGCCAAAAGTCAGGGTTTAGTCAATTATTTAGTTCTTCTTTTTTAAATAATTACAGTCCTTTCGTATATAATGATGAAAGTATCTTTAATGCACAAATATACATAAAATGGAGTGCAGCTGTAAACACTAATACCAGAAAACTGTACACGGGCGGATCCGGGATGCATCATGCATCAGAGATGCTTTTGAATTTTTGAAATTTAATTTTTGGAATTTGAGGTCACCACAAATTGAAAACTTCAAAACTGTTCTCATTTAACCCATAAGGACATTGGGTTTCAATTTTTTTCTCAACCTGATGATGTCACGTGGAGCCACAGGATATTTCATAAATTTTGTAATTAACATTTTTGTACGAATTCAGACTTCTAACTAGAGTGAGTCAATTCAAACAAATTGCACCCGAAAAAACCTTTTTAAAAATAAAGCATATAATAAATATCTTAAATTCGTGTAAGTGGGTTTGAAGTTCACATCGTCGAAGATTCGAAATTCACAAGAGAAAAATTGGAATGGGTTACAGTTAAAAGTTAAGACTTAAGAGTATAATGTTCGTTTTTCGATTTATTTCTAAATTCCTAACTATTAATTCTCTACATTTTACATTAATTAGACAAAATCTTAGATAAGATAACACTTATTGTATTCTCTAAAAAAACTAATTAATTGATATGACACCACAATGCATGATCAAATACCACTAACTGTAAACTTTTCTCGTAGAGATTCTATTCTATTCCGTTTATATTGAGAGTACCGAAGTAGTAGTATGAAAGAAGTTTAGCCTCACAGAGCTAAACCTCTTTAAGGCATGTACTTCTAATTTATATTGTTAATCAGCGGGAATTAAGCCCTACACCAGTTAAGTTCGGTCGGAGGCCTTATTATTGAATTTAAAAATTACTATCTGGAAAAAAATGCTATGCTTGGCAAAAATGAATTGTGAATTCCCGACATCCTTACTCAAAAACGCTAAATTCATCTTAATGTTCAACTTTAGTTGAACTTTTTGCATTTACTGTACTGTGTCCAAAATGCATCCCGGTGGTCTTGAAGATTGAAAGGAACGCATTCATCCAAGTAAAGAATTATTATTTGTTACTCCCATTCTGTTCCTCTAAATTATTGAAAGGAATTGAGCCAAAATATACACAAGGGATTATGACGATCCAGCCTTTTACTGTTCCCTTTACCTTGTCAACAAGTTTCCGGGCAATTGACTCCCTTATCCTACCTTGTACCTTACCGTTTAAGAATACCAACTTCTGAGCACAAGGAAGCCATTTTTCATGTCAAAATCAGGTTTGACCCAAAAATCTCCCAAACACAGTTTTCACAGAACGTCAACATAAGATTCTGGTTCATTGCCAGAAATTCTTGTAACATTCCAGCCGGACTATATTCGTGACCACGTTAAAATAACTAATCCTGAACATTCTACCCCCGTATAAGTTTTACAAGAGAATTATTTCCCTCGTCATGTAAAAGGTACACTAATTTCCTATACCCCAGGTAAAGATCGATTTATTATTTACCTGAGGGTCAGAGGTTCCAAAATGAGGATTTTGTGACAATAGATGACCGCCTGGAGCGGAGCGACCACTTGTCCAGTGTGAATGTGAATGTGTGGACTGGGAATTTGTTGAGGAATGGCACGTGGTTTGAAGACCGTCTGAAGATGAACTCCCATACCCGTAACCCACTGCGCCGGTCCCTTGCATCCCGGTGCACCCTGGTGGGATAACTCCACTGGAGAATGCACCTCCGGACAGCGGCAAAGGACTAAATCCTGAGGAACTTACTGACTGAACGGATCCGGCTCCAGAACTTCCCACCTGTTTCCTCCAGCGTGCTCTGCGGTTGCTGAACCAAACCTGGAAAAATTTGAAGTCGGCGTCAGATTATGCATTTTTGGGTAAAATCGGGTTGGTATTGACTCTTAAACTGAAAGGGTCCTGAAGTACACATATTTAATAATTCGAACACATTCTGCTGAATGCATAAACTTTTCTAGAGCAACCAAAAGACTATGTCAGTCCCAGCAGATCAAACTCTCCACATACCGAAATAATTGAAATGACAGGGGACCGTGTGTACCACTATTACATACATTACACCCGACTATCATCACACGGAAGAACAAACTGATAGAACCTTTTGTTACTGTTTCATTTCACTCTAAAAGCTCAAATATTGAAACGACTGCAAAAACCACAAATATTTGAATGAAACACTTGACTTTCTGCAGACGAACCCTTATCGCGGGATGAATAAATTCTGAGATATGCATCTTGAGTAAAATACGGAGAACCGAACAGGAGCACACCACAAAATAACAAATTAATATATTTCTGTCGCTCAAGGGTGTAAGAACGAAACAGAATGCTCTAAATCAATCCGGGGCTGAAAGGACACCTTACGGAAAAACCTACGCCATTGGAATTCACTGGATTTTATAAATGTTGCAGCCTTTGACATCTGGAACAACTTTTGTGAAGGTTCTACCCCGAAAAGTCTAATTCACAGGTGAGCATGCACGAAGTCCTATACTGACTTCATCTTTGCATCTCACTCTGTATCGCACATGCCCACCAGTATAATTCTAGCGGGCAAACAGTCTTTTGGGGGCAGGATCTTCACAAAAGTTGTCAAGGACGCCAAGCTCTATATGATATAAAAAAACCCAGCGAATTTCAATGCCGTACATTTTTTTATAAGGTGTATGCGGTATCCTTTCAGCTAGGCCTATCCTTAGAAATAGGGCTTTTATTCGATATTCCGCCAAATATTAACTAATTCGAGAATTTATTTAAATTGTTCTAACCTGAACTCTTGCCTCAGTCAATTTAGTCCTCTGAGCTAATTCTTCCCTGGTATAAACGTCCGGGTATTGTGTCCGTTCAAAGCACCGCTCTAACTCTTCCATTTGTTCGGACGTAAACGTTGTGCGTGACCTTCTTTGTTTTCTCTTGAGAGGAATCCCAGGTTCACTTTCAGTGTCAGACTCATCCATGGAATGATCTCCTACATGAGAAAATTCACAAAAATTTAAAATATTTCCCTTTTTAAACTCTTTGGGGTATAGACAAGCATAGAACTAGGAACTTTTCTAAAGAATAATTCCAAAGCCAAGCAAACGCAAAGGAATTCTTAAATTCAAATCCTATACGTAATATTAAAAGTACGGACTGCGGACTTATTTGATCTTTCCGGCTTAGCGAGTGCCGACAATTACATTTCTACGTTTAGGATGCTCCTTTCAACTCAGCAACAGATAATAAAATTCTTTCAAACCCACCCTGTCCGTAAAAACTTGGTGAAAGAAAGAAAGAAAATATTTTTGGTCCACCCTATTGTACCTGTTTTCCCTAAAAATCCATTCTCAATTCTCAGGTGGAAACTACCTGTCGATTAGGTGCACAATTGAGTTCGGTCAAGCTCAAAAGTGTCAAAGGACCTGTTTTATACATAGAATTCTGTCCGATTTTCCCTAAACCTGAAACATGCGATTTTTTTCGTTTTATTTGATAAAAATATTATCAGGTTATTTTTATATTTGTGAGATCCTGGCCAAAATTGTATAAAAGATTTAAGCTGCATGTCCAATAAATTCTGGTCCACATTTCCGCCCCCTTTTTCTTGTGTAAACAATCCAGAAGCTCAGTCAGATAAAAAAAAATCACTACTGGGTGCTATTTGAACCTAAATCGAAAGGCTTATCCGAACTTGATCCGATTTTTATCTTTTGTAAGGTGAGAAAAGCCGTGCATTATGTGACGGCACCCTTTTTTCACTCGGTGAGCAGAAAAGGCATGGTTGCGTCTGATTTTTCAAGTTCTCAAATGGAAATAATAAATTGGTGATAAATTATGAGAATCCGTCTCACCTCCGAGGATCCGATTAATGCTATGGTCCTTTTGATGTTGTTTGAGGTCAAAGAGGTCTTCCTTTTTGCAGGGAAATGTCCCACCAGTAGTTCGTAGAACTCGGCTAATGGAACTGACGGAAGGGGCGGAGCTACGCTCACATACGCCATCCTGCAGAAATTTCAAAATGTTCGAAATTTTTAGAATTTTTCGGCACACTTTGGGATTCAAAGATCGCGAGGTCAAGAATATCAAGGTTAATGTCAAAATTAATAATAGTTGACAATTAGTTAAGTTAATTTCGTTTAATTTTGAAAGGAGATTTTTCATTCGGCTATTTTGAAAAATTGGATTTGGGGGCATACTTTGATCAAGCGATCGCGAATTTCCCAAGAGAAGATGGCGGGATTGTCCCGCTTGAACTGTTCAACTTTGGTCTCGACCTCTGGTGTTGCAACTCTTGGTTTGGATCCACCGATGACCCCTGGACGAATACTTCCGGTTTCTTGGTAACGATTTAAGATTTTTGAAACACAACCGTGCGACACTCGAAGCTGCCGAGAAATCACACACGGACGCACACCGGCAGCCGCCATTTCCACGATTTTCAATCGTACATGATTTGGAAGTGGTCTGCCGTTGATGAATACTCCGCCCAATTGGTTCACACGTCCTTGCCCTGCGTAATTATATTTTCTGAGTAAAACAACTGCAATTCATTGGAACATTTATGCAGTATAAATGTTCCAATGAATTGATAAGTAGATCTATTGATTGACATTCCCATGCAGTTCCTGGTGGCTTAATTCCCGCCATTAATCGGGAATGGGCGTATGTTGGCAGTTCGAGTTGTATTGTTGTGTTCTAGTCTATTTGGTAGTGAGTGACACTCAATCGAAATAAGTAAACAACAGGGATTCCTCGTTAGAGGTTTATACGCCATGACGGTGTAGTAGAAAATTAACACTTATTCTATTTTCGAACTACAGTACTAAATTTTTTCTACATAAAAAATACTACCATCGTAATATTGTAGTCTAGATAAAAAGTACTACCGTCGTATACTTCAGTATTTCTTTCGTAAGATGAAAATATAGAGGAAATGAATACTACTGTAGTGGTGACAATATAGGAATTACAATCTTACATGAAAATATAGAGCACACAATACGAATACAAAGGACAAATCAATGTCAAATCAAATGTCAGCTTCATAGCTACTGAATCCTAGGCATGAGCCATTGAAATGAATTAGAACGATATTTCAACCTAGGAAAGATATACTACGACAGTATTCAAATCCTATAGGAGGAGTCAAATGCAGTAGTATTTTCATCCTAGGAAAAATATACCACTGTAGTATTCTCATCCTAGGAGGTGTTTATGACGACGGTAGTATGTATATTCAAAGTCCCCAGTACAATTTTACGTCAATCTCTACTCTACACCATTACTCTACACCATCTGATTTAAGACTTAATATTCAACTTTTTATAAGAGCCAAATCTTGATAGTTTACAAGCGGCGATGAATCGACAGTAGAAACTTTAGATTTCTATATTATTTAAAATACAGTTACAGCAAACATTTTCTGGAATGTGACTTCTTTTTGTATGAATTATTTTAATATTTATATTTTGTATCAAATATATGAGTTGAAAATTTAGATTCTTAGCTCAATCTAAAATATTTCACACGGGTGTACTTTACTCCGTTGCTGACTGGTTTCACTTTCTAAGCGTTCAAAGGAATTCAATAAATATTCCCTGAAGATCTATCATGGAATAACCAGTTTTTAAGAAATAAAAAATATTTTTCGATAAACTATCTCACCAAATTCAGGTGCCGTGTTCGTACTGAATGCATTTCTGCCAATAATAATACTTAGAATTCATACTTGAGCGGACGAATAACTAAAAGTGCCAGTTTTGGCTTATTTGTCTATAAATCCTAGCCCTTTACCGGATTACAATTCTTTAAAAAATATTTTTCACAGATTTCTGCAATTTTTTTATTCAACCGGACTCATTGAAGTTTTTCATCACATATGTAGGTACCTATTACCTATGTATTTCGGACATCCAGAATTCAGAAAAGTGTCACACTATATGAAATGCAAGAAGTCATGAACACTCCAAATTTTCAACGCGCGTTTCAGTTCATACCTTGGAATGGATATCCAGTTGAGAAAATCGGGCGGATATTCAATGCACTTGACACAGACATCATTTGACTCGTGCGCAGCCAAAAATATAAGGCGCTGATTCACTGATTCAAAATTTTAAAAACACAACTCAAACTCCTTTTCTTTCACAAATCAATTGCCGTTCGACGCGCGGCTCAGGTTATGCAGTGCGCGCTCGAGTTTACAATCCTTTTTGCACAAATCGAACGATTACACGTTGACACTGGAAAAGAATCTGGAAATCTTTCACTTATCACTTTTGACTTTTTCGCCCTTTTCAAAAAAATTTCTGGGCAACTGTGTCCACCACACGATAATTTTCAACCTTCCCGAGTTTTTGATAAAAACAAATTCTTCCAAATTCATCCACACATACGAACTCGAAAAGCTGTCAATCTAAATTGGCCATTATTTCGATGTCAATTAGAATAGAACGGTGCGTTTCACAAATTCTTCATAATATTTTAGAATTTTCTCTACAAAACGATACACGATCCGTTTTTGATTTAATAATTTGAGGAATTGTGAGATAGGACTTGAGAAGGACTAATTGATTGTGGCGTCAAGCCGTCTGGACCTTTCTTGAGAATTTGTTACTCGGTGGAGCCCTGCCGTCTGACTGACCGACTGGGTGCCTTGAAGGGTTTATCTCAGGTATTCCAAGAGTACACCCTTACCTTTTCAGTACTTTCTTCATAATAACATGTAACGATCGCTTGACTTGGATTTAAGATGTAACAAGCGTGAAACGAAGCATGGGATGGCATGGCGAAATCAATGTTTCAGCTCAGCATGGTTAAATGGCATAGGATAGGGTGATGCTAAATCGAAAGACAAAAAAAGGGTGATGCTAAATAGGCGGAGATTAGCTGAGACTTGAAATCCACGTCCACACCCTCAGGGACGCCTCTTTCAACCCCTGACACTTTACAAACGTGCAATTTACATAACATCTATGGTGGTCTCACAACCAACAACTTTCACTCCAGAATAAATTACCATGTACAGAATTGTCAAGCTGAGATTCATGGGATGAGAAAAATTATAGACTTTTAATCATTCTTAACAGAACTTTTTGTCCAAAGAAATGAATTCTAAAATGATGTTGAAGAATTAAAAAAATTTACACCTTCGTCCACATACATATCATGATCCAACATCTACATCACAGAAATTTTTCTGTACAAACTGATTTTCATTTCGAACTAGGGAAGGTATCCCGAGCAGAAGTAAGAAACTCAGGTGAACAGAAGTCTTCCAAGCAACCACGAGGCATTGTCTGTCAGAGGGACTGTACCCCTCGCATAGCCAAATGACAACATACTGTAGCGGACGGATGAAACGATCTGCAATTCGTCCAATCATGTTTCTACACGTAAAAACTAAGTTGGCAGTACCGGCTGCCCTTGCATTCGCAATGATGCGGGTTGTGACCCTTCGGCAGGTGTACTGCTGTGGTCACTGGGTGGTTTCTTATCCCCTAGATTTCTTTTCGCTATTGAGTAATTCTCCTACTGAAAGCCAACCCATTCTCTACAAAGAATACAAAGTGACGAATTCGAATTAGTGAATTATGAAATATACATATTTCGTCAAATATGGTCGTAGTCTTAAAAGTTGATCCGACGTGATAAGATTAGACAAGTCCACTCCACACAATCTTTGAATTATTGTACTATACGTACTATTAAATTCAAATAACTGACCGGATTTAAAGATTGCAAAATATACAGGTTCTCAAAAACACTGGTTCGTCATGGATGTCGGAAAATCGCCCATTTAACAAAAAAATAAAGATGTACGTTTTTCAGACAATAATATTGTTTGTCGAACGCGCCTAAATGTTCCACCTTTGAATGCATTCGGCGCTGCGCGCAAATTTTTGAAGGAAAGAAAGTCGTTGTTTTTCGTGTTTCTCGAAGAATGGGACCGGAAAACAATGCTCTCGCCAAATAAATAAAGCGGTCTGTGTTGCTAATTTTTATGGATGTTATGAGATATTGAAATCTCCGATCGGTGATATTAAATTGTTATTGAACAAAAGTCAACGATGACACCTCATTTGATTTACAATAAATTAGTCCTTGCCGCCATTTCTCTATTTGCATTCTTAGAATCAAATTACTTGATGCATACAGTTTAGATTCCATACTTCAAAGATAAAAATATCCTATGCAAAAATATTTAAACCGACAATGTTTCTTCTACCATGTATGCTCACTGATTTGGATTTCAGTAGGAACATTTATGTGGCCAACAGCATCCGACATTTCAAATTATAAAATTAACCAATGTGGCTGAACAAATCAATCAATTTCCGTAGTAAGAAAATCTCATAAGTCCAAACAAACGGAAATAACAACTTTTTGAACATCTGGACCCAAAACCTGGATTTTAATCCACTATTATTTTCCTACAGACATTTTGGAATTTAAGGCGCAGCGACACGTTCGTTCACGTTCGATGTCACGGAACCTGAGAATACTATAACTTACTGACCAGGCGAAT
>JAQGCA010002682.1:0-13347 GCA_034698945.1 Protaphorura quadriocellata | reverse complement strand
TTCTTGTCAACCGTTGGAGCATAAAAATTGCAGTACAATACAAAATACAGCATTTTTGTACGACCGAAACGTTGTATTATGTCGTACGCGTGAGACTACATTCCATTCTCAAAAGTACCCAAAGTGCCCGGGAATATTCCCGGGCATATTCCCGGGAATATTCCCAAAACAGAAAATGCCCGGGCATTTTACAACGCTATCTGAATCCACCTTTAGGATACCGTATTCCAGTGCCGACTTAAAAAAAAGTAGGATCTTTTGGCGCGAAGGACTTCGATTGAGTTCGAATTTGAATTTCCAACCGCTTTTACACACTAGCAGCTAACGTCATACGCATCTTATTGTTTTCAAACTTGCGCACTCGAAAAGTATCCTCTACCGGATACAAAATTGCCAACAAAATCGCGGCCGAAATAAGTCACGAACATTGTCACCGTGACAAAGTCAAGATGATTCCATTGGTGATTTTATCACCGGTGACAGAATTCCTGTGTTATTTGATCCAGTGGAATTATTGATATCAAAAATTGCGACAAATATGTCGGATTTTTTTTCCTGCTTGACGGAGTGCTGCGCGGGGCATCCTGGAACTGATTGTACGATAACTGTACTACGCACCTGAGACTCTTGACAAAACTCGTTCCTCGATACGCCTAAGAATTGACCAGATCCACACAGTGTGCCAATTTCCAGGATTCATTCACATCTCCAGATTTGTATATTAATATAGTTCCTGTATCAAGGAATGGCGTCGGCATCATATTATGACGCAACATAACAGTCGCCGAAGATGCAATAAGGATTTTATTGCTCTGATTATAATTCCGTCATGACCCGGGGATGTGTCTGCATTAATTGTTCTCATGGCTTCTAGGACGTACTCCCTGACAATTTCGGTCGAGAAATGAGAATAAAGTTCTTTCTGTCCGACTTTGCTTGCTTTGACGTCGTGACGTAATCAACGACCAGAGACAAATTTAAACAATTCATCGCTCGAATTGATGTATTGTTGCGGCTGGCCAGCGACTTTTTCTTATTTCATGCTCTTCTGTTTCAGATCTACTGCCCGACATGACTGGAAATGACAGACTTGGAGAGTTATCAGAGAAAGGTTGGTTAATCAACAATTAATCAAACAATTATTTTTAGGTTGTATATACATAAATACGGTTGTCAAGTTGGCATGGTAATAGATGGTGATATTTAAGTCATTATATGTAACTAGCAGGCCCGTCGGCCCTTCGGCCGACCTCACCCTAGTAGTAGGACACTACAAATGAATATTATAATATTTCAACTACATTCTGTTGCTAAGCAACCCAAAATATTATCACCCCGACCGTCTCAATCCACCCCTGATCGTTTTCTCTCATTTCCTCAAAAAATCGGCATCAAAACATTTTAACTACATTCTGTTGCCAAGCAACCCAAGATATTAAAATATTTGTCATAATTTATGAGCCACCCTGTTGTAAAGTGCATTTCCTAACCTCGTACAGCGTATTAGCGAACTTCCGGGTCAAATCTCGGTATTTGTAAAAAAAAAAAACTTTTGAACCACCCGGTAGGGTCTAATTTATGAATCACCGTGTTGTAAAGTGCTTTTCCTAACCTCCTAGAGCATATCAGTGAATTTTCAAGTCAAATATCGTTTTTTTAAAGAAAAACTTCTTTTGAATCACCCTGTAAGGTCTAGTTTGTGATGATGCACCCTGTAGTGCTGTCCTGTCCTGTGTGTGTGAATTTACATTGAAATTTTTAGTTACCATAATGTTTATGAAAACAAAAATATTTGCACCACCCTATCATATTGGTTGGTGGTAGCACATACCGGACTTTTTTATTTGATTTGATTTTTTATTAGCGTGACAATCCAAAGCATTCAAACATACAAGTATACAAATTGTACACGATATTGTAATTGTATACAATTTACACATTCAAAACAATTAATTTGCAGTTTGGACACATTGATTTTTTTTTTAAATAATTACAATCGTAATAATGGCGAATAGTAAAATCGTGTTTGTCAGTAAGTCAAGCAAATTCCAGAGTCTACACTTGAGAAGGAACTTACAGTATCGGACTAATGAATACGTCCGACGGTCTCATTCGTGATTAGACTGGAATATCTCCTAAAGTTTCCCAAGCACTGCTTAAAGTAATATATCGTTGGAAAGCTCATTTCATTCCGAAAAAATGTAGGTAATTAAAAATTAACTAATTTTTTGTTTGTTGATATCATAATTGAACATGTAGATAGATAGATAAAGGCTTTTTTATTTGGTCAATCTTTTTAGAATAAACTGTTGTAAACAAGAGGACCATGTTTGATAACAAATAAAGAATAACAAAGAAGGAAAATATTAAAATACAATAGACATCACCTTAACTAGTCAGATCAGTACACAATTAATTATCATTTCCCTTGTTAGAATCCAGTCGTCAACGACATTTCATACAAATTTTTTCCAACGACTTAACCATTATCAAATTCAAAACTATAATCTTTCAAAAACTCGTTACACATATAACAAATAAGAGATTCCAAGTCAAAACCAATAATATTGCACGCAAGTAAAAATCCTTATGATTAATTCATTGTATACATTCTTATCTATATACCCTTTTGAACTTTATTTTTGGCCCTTGGCACACTCCGAAATTCAATGAGAAGAGGATGTGAAGCAGTTATAATGGCGAAGGGAAATCCGACCGAATTACAGAAAATAAATTCAAATTTCTACCCGACTATTATGATTTAAAAACAAAATTATGTAATTGGACGTATACACTCGTCCGAATAAATTGTGCGGATCCGCACATTTTCAATTATGATATCAACAAACAAAAAATTAGTTAATTTTTAATTACCTACAGTTTTTAAGAATGAAATGGGCTTCCCAACGATATATTACTTTAAGCAGTACTTGGGAAACTTAGGAGATATTCCAGTTTAAACATGAATGTGTTGTCGGACGTAGTCATAAGTCCGATACTTTATACAACCTGTCAAATCAAAAAATCACAAAAAATTAAATAAAAAAACCACAAAAAATTAAATCAAAAAATCAAAAAAAATTGAATAAAAAAATCACATCCAAAAATTACAAAAAATCAAATCAAATAAAAAAATAATTTTGTATTGTCTTGAATGGATTGAACAGATTCCATTATTGTAGAGATTTTATTAAATTTTACACATTAAAAAAATAATGTGGCTGTTCCAGATAGACCTCTGACCTCTGAGCGTATATTTTATTCTAATTGATAAAAAATCATTCGTAAATAAAAAAAATAGGCATAAATTATTACATTCACCAGAACCAAACAAATATTTTCGTTGTCAAGAATGGAATTAAGAATTATGAATTAATTCAATCAGAAGGCAAAGAGTACGCCGATATTCTGCGCATGTTTTTCTGTCGACAAGCTTCACCGGGTGTGAGTGTGACTGGTTCATGAAGTTTTACTTCATGTAGCAAAAGCTTCATGAAGAAGAAACTTATTGCTATGTGAAGTTTTATTCACCGTGTGCCCTAGCCTTTAGATGTTGGTTAAGAAATGAATCACTAATTTCTAGGCGAAAGTACATTTAAACATGTTAATTTAAACAAAGTTATGAGTTCATTTTCTAATTTATTATTCGGAACATTTTCGACGGTTCTCTAAAAAGTTAAGGAAATTTCGGGCCTTGAGATCAGATTTCAAAACCTTGTGAACAAAGACTCGAAACTAGAAAATTTCCAAGAAAATAAGTTTTTAGTGTTGCGTAAGCTAATGGCATTTTTGAGGGTTTGTTTTCAAAAATTAGAGTTTGAGCAAAATAGGAGAGAATCACGTCGAAGAGTTTCCTCGCAAGAAAAAAAACACTGGGGGTCAGGGCCGGACTGGCGACCCAGGGGCGCCAAGGGCAGTTAATATTAGGCGCATGGGGCAAACGCAAAGGGCGCCTTAATTACTTCCATGCCCGTAATGTTAAATTCACTGGGGCGCACCGGGCGATCGCCCGCCCTCCCTTATGGCCAGTCCGGCCCTGCTGGGAGTTCTACTCTGTACGTCTGTACTTGTTATCTAACCTGAGTTGTGCGATCATTCAGATGATTAGATGTCACACATTCTTTGTCAAATGATGGTTTATTGTCTATTTCTACGAGGGAGAAAGTCCCCGACCCAATTTCGACTGCAATATCATCACACTACACCCAATATCTTACTCACCATCATTGGGCATCCTTGTGGTACCCGAATTTTCATTAGCACTACACACATTTACGAAAGCGAAAGTGGAAAAGCCCCTGCGTACACAGGTGTAACTTTGGTCAAAATTGCGATCCCGATCCCAGTCTAAACCGTAGCGATCCGATCCCACTGCGATTCCAATCCCAATCCAAATCGGTTGCGATCCCGATCCCAATCCCTGGATTTTTTTGAAAATCCCGGATTTTAATTCATGGGATCGATCCTACGGGATCCCCAATCCCAAAAGTTGCACCTGTGCTGCGCACAGAGGTAACTTTGGTCAAAATTGCGATCCCGATCCCAGTCTAAACCGTAGCGATCCGATCCCATTGCAATCCCAATCCCAATCCCAATCCAATCGGTTGCGATCCCGATCCCAATCCCAGGATTTTATTCCATGGGATCGCCGATCCCAAAAGTTGCACCTGTGCCTGCGTATGCAAGGTGAAAACCTCACAGTGTATGGGGGAAAGAGGGCTAAGATATACCAGGCCCGGGGAATCGAACGCCGTCCGAAGTGGTATCAAGCAGATGGGAGTTAATTGTTAATTAGTCTGACGAATAGATAATTTATTCCAAGTTCTAGAAAATACTGAAGTAGCTTATACAGGGTGTTTACGAAAAAGCGTCCCATTGTTTTTAATTTTTGGGCTGGATACTAAAATGGATGTTAGGGTCAAGGCAGAATAATTGATTGATTAAATATTGTGAGAGAATGAGATTGATATAGAACAACATTAGGATGGATTAACGTGACGTATTAGGTTTCAGCACGGCTGCGTGTGCAGTGTCGTTGAAGTTGGGATTGGCTGAGAATCATCAGTACCCAGCCCCTGCCAGACTAGTCTAAAGGCATAGGGCCTTAAACTTTTGGATCTCTTTCCCTTGTTATTCTATCGCAATGCCACTCTCACAATATTTATTTTACAACAACTTCAACGAACAGAACTGTACATTTCTTTTACGAACAATATTTTTGTAAACAGATTTAATATTTTATTACGCTTGAAATTATCGCGAAAATAATTTCATCTAATAGTAATTTTTTACTATTTATTAGTAATTAATTATTCTGTCCTGACCGTAACATCTATTTTAGTATCCAGGCCACAAACTAAACCAACAGTGGGGAGCTTTTTCGTAAACACCCTGTAGATACTAACGTTTTATTGGTATTGACAATTTCGAAATGATGCGGGTTAAAAGCAATAGCGGGAATCGACTCACGGGTGAACTTTATCGCTAACACTAAACAATAGGTCCTTTCAATACACTCTATTGACACGATATTGTTCGTTTTTAACCGATGTAATTTTTTAAATAAGGAATGTTGCCATGCCTTTCAGATTAAACTCGTTCGGCATCACTAAATCCTTTCAGTTAGCTGTTTAGAGGTTTCCTAACTGCTCCATGCATATCAGTGCCAGTTAGGGCATTTGTTTTCTGCTCGCAGTTCATACAAGCTTGACAACATTGTATGCAGAATGAGCTATAATACGTTAATCATGTTGTGACAGTACAAATTTAAAATTTATCAGTATAATTATATCGTAAATAGTACGTAGTACAATTTTTTTACGTACTTTTTTAAGATTTTATATTTTCACGAATTACAAACTTAGTCCGCAGTAAATGAATGGATAATATTAGCTATAAACTAGTGAGTAACGTCGTCTTTTAAAAAAACAAAAACAAATCATAGAAAGAGACGGAAAGAAGCGTCAACGAAATCTGCAAAAGCTCGGCATCGGAGGATTTCTTGTGCGACTCCGTGGTTCTCGATTTAAAGATGATGATTTCGATCCGATTATGGAGACCCAAGGTGTACTTGGGGAAACAGAAAGACCGAAGAAGAAGTCACCTCGGCGAAAAATAAAAAACAAACTAGTTGAAAGTTTTCCGATATATCTTCAGGTAAGTCGTCGGAAAGGTTGGAAATGAAGTGTACAACCAGCGGTACGTTTTATTAAAATGTTGAAATTTCATTTCCTAAACAGGACGCTTTCTTTGGTAAAATTCTGCTGGAGCCATTCAAGGAAGGGGATGTGACCAGTGGAGATGACCAGGATGCTGATACTGTCACTGCGGTAGCCTATGAAAACATAGTGAAACTTACAATGGTATTGTTATTGCTTGGAATTTTGTTGCTATGTGTTCATTTGAATAATAATTCAGGAAGAGATGGATGCCCTCCACACTGTAGTGAAGACGGAACCCAACAATGATGATAAAAATTCTACGAGAGAAACTATGCATTTTAATACGGACACCAATATCTCAGATATTATTGATTCAAAGGCTATTAAAATTAAGGTAAAATGCATGCGCACATTCACATACTATGTAATGACCAGCGCCGCACAGTGGCGTAAACCATCCCAAAGCTTGTTTTATGAATTGAAAAAAGATGATAGATGATGATAGATGAAAGATGATAGAGGCGCGACGGTCGTTTCCCGTTCTCATACATGTACAGGGCACGTAACCTTTGCCCCCCCCCCTTGGCCAGAACAATCAGGGAGAGTCGGAGGAAATGTGAGATACACATTTTGTAGAGAATCTTATGAAGGATCTAGGGAGCTATTCCGCTTGAAAATCCGTTGCGTGTAGCGGAGCTGACGAGCGCTTACGTAAAAATCGGCATGAATAAAACCATTTTTTAACGGTAATTTGACAAAAACACGCCCAAAATAATTTTTTTCAAAAAATCTGCCGATGCTGTCTTTTTAAAAAAAAATTGTCCAATTTTAAAATTTTTTTTTGACTGGTTTGGAGAAAGTCGATTTTTCGCTTGCAGGGCATTTCTATGAAAAAAATCAGATTTTTCCCTCCACATGCCTGATTGGTTTAAAGTTTTAGTAAAAACTTTAAAAATCGTGAACTTATTTACAAATTATGAATTTTTTCTTAACCAGGATAATTTTCTGAATACAGTGAAATGATTGTTTTAATTAATCACGCTCAATACCTTTATAAAAATTTATCAAAGCCTATTTTAAGCATCTGCCCCTGTCTCTGTATGAGAATAAGTGTTTATGAAATCTTGTCACTTGAATAAACATTCAGTCAACCTGAGTCCCGAAGGGTTAAAAAATGGAAAACTCGGCCTAGTTGACAGCTCTAAACTTAAGAAGTTAACGCGTCGATAGCAACTTAACTGGCAATAACTTCACCGCCGTAATGGATTATACGAGTATGTTACGCTAACAGATTTGTAACATCGGCCGACATTCTTGGCTCCAGGTCGTATTCTTAAGATCTGCTTCTGACTACTGTAAATTTTTTATTTAAGATCGAAGAAGGATACCAGCCCAAGGATTATGAGACATTGTTGTTGCCTGGAGATGCCTTAAATAAAGCATTAGATTCAGAAACAGGTATCAATACGAACGAGGATGCTAAAGTCACTGGTGAACTCTTGCCGGGTAAGATTTTAATACTCTTTCAAATAGTCCGTGGTTTAGTTTGGGGAATAATATTTCGTTTCCTTCTGTACAGTATTGGGTAGAAATTATGGGGAACTTATTATGAAAATGAAAATTATGGGAATTTTGTAAGTCTTCAAATCGTAACTCATATTATCTATCAGCAATACTTAAATAAACTCATTGAATTGAATTGAACCTCCCCGTGATATCGTCAATCAAAGGTTTGGTCAAGTGCAATTCTCCTAGGTCTCTGCTGCCAACACGACAACTTCCGACTTCCGGTTCCCAATACTCGCAATTATTTATTTCAATAACAATTCCAAACTCCAGATTCGTGATTCCAATGGTCGTAATTATTTATTTCAACTTATAACTTCCTAAATGCAAAGTGACGAAAATGCTCTCGATATCTCTATCTCCCATGCCTTTTATAGACTACTATTCTTATGACTTAACTTAGTCATTGTCTCATAGATTGTGGCTCTCCACATAATAATGGGCTCATTCATAACATGACTTCTTCAAGTGAGGAGTGACGATTTTAATATATGTATATATATGGTATACCAAATACGAATCCCTCTGGAATAAGTACCTCGATATTCTGCTGTTCCTGATTGTATTGGGAAAGCAGTTTGAACTTGTCAAGTTATGAATTTATTACAGCCACTGTGCAAGAATCGTGCGGAACTGCTATACCGACTGATTCTTCTATAAGGTGCAACCGAAAGAGCGAACTCACAGATTACTTGAGTTCGGAGTTTACGTTAGACTCAATTAGTACTGGACTCCCGAGTATGGACAGCAAAGATGTGGAAGATGTCTTCAAGGTTGCACCTAATGATGAGTCTCAAGAATCACAAGAAAGTCCTTTCCCAAACAAAGAGAAACAATCCCCTTCGCAACAGATGTTCAGTTACACATCCAGTTCCTTGTCAACATCTCCAAATATTCTAATGCCTTCTAATGTAAATCCACCGGTGGCATCCACGCCAGGTTAGTAGAGGCAGACATATACAGTGTATACAAATAGGACCGGAACACCCTCACAAATCAGCGGCTAAAATTTTCAAAACTTCGATTAATGTTTTAACTTATTTTGACCTAGTATGGTTTCTGGAACCTATTTATAAGGCCAGACTCCCAGACTTCCGGGTCGTAAACCATTCGAAACCGTGTACGGTATTTAACGTTTGTCCTCCGATTGTGGAGGCAATGGTTGATATAGAGAGCTGGGAATTGAATATTTGTAAAGCCCCTTCAAAGAGACCGCAACGGGTTTGGCCGAAATGGTTTGTCGAAGTGGGTTTCGCGTTTTCCCTGTCATTAGAATAGGTTTTCAAATCCAGGCAGTATTTAGTTGATTCGAGTTTTCAATCAGTCAACAATCAATCAATAGGAGTTTATTGTCCAATTCGGCCGTAGCCCATAAAATAAATTCAAGTTTTATCAATCAACTTTGATTTTCTTTTTTTTTTCGTGTAGTCGTACAGGGTAGTCCAGGAGTTCCAAGAGGCCCATTGCAACAGAATGCCCAACAGGGATTGACCTCTCCAATCAATTTTCCACCACCTTCACCATATCACTCAGAATATAGCAAGTACGGAGAAATCGCTTTTGAGTGTTAGTTATGTTACCACAGTTTGTTAGAGCTAACGAAATATATTGTGCCACGGCATATTGCAGTAGTCCGCAGTTTAGTCCTGCTTTCTCTGAACCGCCAAGCCCTTGGCCTTCTCAAGTTGAACATGATGTCGACCCACCTAGTACATATAACCAGCGCAGCCTTCTGAAGTGGGAAGCAGATGAAGTATTGGGAAACAATGCAACAATCTCAGCCGTTTTGTATGCTAACATGAATCATGCAGAATTGAAAAGAGAATATTTGAGTGTGTTGAGTACAATTCTATATTCCGTATTCCGATTATAAACACGATTCGCTTTTTAAAGTTTTTTCATGTAGTGAATTTCTCTTGGTTACAACAGGTTGGAACGAACGGTCCAAACAGATTGCTAAGATCTGGAGGAGTTTATCTGCAGAGAAGCGAGCCCCTTATTTACAAAAGGCACGGGAAAATCGAGCTGCAAGTCGAATGCAAAAAGTACAACAGGTAAGTTTTCTATTCGAATAGAGTAGTTTTAAGAAATCTAGCATCACAATACAATCAGTGTCCTTGAAATGACTGAATTCACAGTATGATCGCAAGCGCACTTATCTTAGACCAAGCCTTGCCATTGACAAAAACGACAGCTTAGCTTATAATGGCTTTACGATCGCTCTTGTTCCTGCCGCTCTTGCTAAAAGTATTAAACTAATTGAATATACTTTGCACTTGGATGGTGGTTTGTCAGATGCCGAAAGAGAGCAAGGGTTGCTCATCATGCAAAAAAGGGATACCTCAAAAGCCATCTCCAGGTAGCGAATCTCCGAAGCAGGTCAATCCTTCGCCATCGTCTTGTGGAATGACTCTCAATTACTCCGATGTCCCCCCGGCACTTATTGACCCCAAAATTGAAAAGAGTGACAGTTTTGCCACGCCCGACTATAATAACTCCACTAATCCTTCTTTTTCGACTACGAGCTCATATTGCCCCGCTGTTTCGGTTTTACCCCGACACGCATCCTTTGTAACGCAATTAAATCCCTCACTTTACCAGCCATCCGTTCACCAATCCAAAACGATATCTTTGTCCAATTCATTGTACCAGACCGATACATTTCAACCTACAAAACTACAAGAACCTCAGAACAACAAATGCACTGCAGCTGATCAGCAAATCCGTGTACTTACACCCTCTGAAATAATGAGAACTTTACCCACCCTCACTCAGGAGAATTATGGTTTCCCTACCGCTATGGTGAGCTATTGTGTATGTCCCAGACAAAATCGTAGTTCGTGTCTGTTCCATTCATTTATCTACTACCTCTCTAAATGTTATACGAACTAGTTGTATTGAATCCTCCCAGAATTACAGTATGTGGCTTACGTTTAGTTCTCTTTATTTTGCAAGAAATCAACGTTTCAATGAAGCATGCAATATAGCATGGGTTGAACTTGAATGCACTTGCTAGTACTGCAGTGAGGTTTTTCACGCCCAAATTCGGAAACATTTGGCTAAGCAGTAAGAAGTAAGTGTGTAAATGTCACAATCAGTATCAGTAATAAAAAATATCAAGATTTGAACATCACCACAAATGTTCACATCTGGCCTAAGCAGTTCACTTCTTACTTCTTGCCTGCGTGCACATCTCGACTGCAACATAAACATTTCTTAAGTATAATGAAATGCCGAATAACAAAATTATGTGAAATGATGAACTATAATACTAGTGAGCGATCGGTAATTTAGTACACCTTTTAGTAAACGGACAGAAATATAACATTTGGATTTGGTTGCGATTTGTTCCCGTGATTGTGTGACACTCACCGATGGATCAATCGGGATTTATTCCTATTGTTGTGAGGAATGTTATGCTTTTACATGTGAATAAACAAATCTTGAATCTTGAAAATCTTGAAACTACCGGATCTACCTTTTTTAGTCTTTCTGAGCGATTTTCACTCAAGTACTCGTCGGACTTGAATTTTGAAGCGAGGTAGATCCCCAGTAAGATGTTCTACGGATAGTTTCATGGGTTGTTCAACGTTTCATTTTTGATGTTTATGTTGTGTGAGCTATGGAATTGATGACTTAAATAAAATTACATCCAATCCAAATACATTTCAGTTTTGTTTGGAATCCATCAAGACTAGACTGTAGGGGAATGTGTAAAAGGTTATGTCCCACCTTATTAGATCGCTCTAACAATTAGCCATATTGATATTATGTCATAGTTCATGGATTCGGAGTTTACGTCCTACCCTCAAAGGCCTTTAACCAAGAATTCACGTGTAGTTGATAGCTGTATCAGAGTGACCGTAACTTGTTATTTAAGTAAACAACCAACTTTTTCCACACGGATTGAAAACCATTACGTATTCTCATAAGGTTTAGGCATAACCTTAACTATTGTAATTTTGAAATAACGTAAATTGAAATAACGTACCCTCCTGATACAGCAATCAACAACACTCCACGTGAAATCTGCTTGCCTAAAACCATAACTACCCAGTATTACTAATAATAGATAGGTATAGATAATAGCTTATTCCGTCAAACTTTTCACGGTTTAGAATACGTGTTCTTGAATTAGATAATAACACTTGTAGAATAATGACGAGACCGATGCTATTGCAAGAAAAAAGAGAATCAAGACAATGAACAATACAATCAAGTATAAAATACAAAGCTTTTAACCTCTGTAATAAACCATACTTCAACATTTTCTTTCGACTTATGTTTCGTAGTATCTAATTTAAGATTTTGAAGAACGGAGTTAAATAATTCAATCGTTTTAATGTTAACTGATGTTTTCAACAACGAACTCGACCTTAAGACAAGATTTATCAGCCTATGGGATCTTTTGATGATGGATGGAATAAGTAATTGCTTCAACTGACTGTTTAACTCGTTGTTCAGAATTGAGAAGGGATTAGTAAATTATAGAACTTCCGCACTTTCATGAGCAGTCTGAACTCCAAATAATGTTGGGACTTCCTTCTTATCTATCGTCTATCCTGCTACAAAATATGAACATGCTTTAATGACAATACTCAAAGTTTGGAATTCGAACATAATTAACATTAGCCTGATTGCGCTTGCCAATTTACTTGAAATTTGTCAGGGCCAAATCCTTGTAGCCTGGATTTTTTTTGCTTGGTTTCGGTTTAAATTTTTGTAGTACATCTGATACCCATGATGTAATTTCAACCGTGATTAGTGTAATGTATGTAATACCCGGTAACCAACTACACAAGTAGATATTACTAATAATACAACGTTTTTACAGGACCAAGACAAATTGCTTACAAACGGTCCTACCAAAAGTATTACTAGAGCTGAAACACCTGAGGAGAGACATTGGAAACAGATGCAAGCGTATCGCCAACAACAAGCTCAGCAGCAACAATTAATGTTACAGGAACATCGCGTTCATGTAGAACCCAAGCAGGAACACTTGGGAGCATCCATTCCTGTTTCAGCCAGTTTACCTTCCCCCAAACATCAATACACACCTGGTAAGAGTATCGTGAATATCTAGTCAAAAGAACTGTAAAATGAGAGGGCCTTACCAAACTAAACTGATTGAAAAGACCTCAACTAACTAACTGATTCTTCATCCTTCGCGTTATTAGCTGATCTCGCCTTGAATTTTACTAATTCGCTAGCTGCGAAGGAAAACAGAATCGAGGACAAGCAGGCATTTAATTTTCCAAATATTAAAAATGCTATGCGAATTGCGAATGGGAGAAACCGTAGTCAACCTCGGGTCAAATGATGTATCGAAATAGTTTTGTATCTGATAAACACACGGATCGGATTGTATTCTTTATTTCCGTGGTTTTCCAAATGTTTCCAAACCAAAATTCACACATACAAATAGTATGCTCATCTAATAATGATAACACAAAATGTTGTTGTTCAATTTATTATTTATTCAAGCGTGATAATCAAGGTACACACATAATTGTTCGCCAGTTATGTACTGTTTTATTATAAAAGAAGAAATAATCATCATTTATTTAAACGATAATCACTGACGTTACAACAACGTTAGCCTAAGACTCAGTATACG
>JAQGCA010002681.1:0-13347 GCA_034698945.1 Protaphorura quadriocellata | reverse complement strand
CACCAGAACCAAACAAATATTTTCGTAGTCAAAAATGGAATTAAAAATTATTAGTTAATTCAATCAGAAAGCAAAGTTTGCGCCGATATTCTGCGCATGTTTTTCTGTCGACAAGCTTCACCGTGTGACTGGTTCATGAAGTTTTACTTCATGTAGTAAAAGCTTCATGAAGAAAATACTTTTTGCTGCGTGAAGTTTTCTTCACCGTGTGCCCTAGCCTTAATGAACAAACCACGATAGGTAAGAAATTGTAGAGGGTGGTTCGTTTAAAAGTTTAAATTTTTTGCTAATACTGTCGTATTAGCATTTTAGTAAATTTATTGTATACCCTGTTCGCACTCTATGTAATATTAGAGTATAGATATTCAAGGAATCACAAAGCCTAGTCATTTTTTGGAATTTTGTTACCATAATCAGCGAATCAGACAAGACTATTGGTGACGATGTGATTGAATGTAAAGACGATGACCTTGACCCATACTCACGTGACCAGGACGAGCAAGCACCGGTTATTAACACGGAGCAGATACATAACTATATTTCTGATCGACTAATGACACCAAAAAATAGGAAGAGTAAAAATTGTCGTCCTAAGAATCGTCAGAAAGAGTTTGATGAGATAATTATGAATAAATCCGTGGGAAAGAAGCGACAGTACGTGCGCACTTGAGAATTTGGACCTCGGAGGACAAACTAAATCTGAAAAAGGGCGTGGAATCAGTGATAATTCGTAATATAATTAACGAACGACTACGAGCAGTGTACGTCGACTTAATTGGGTCTTGACTGACTACACTCGACAAGATGAGCCGGCTATTAGGGCTTACCATAATTCGAATAGTTTGGGATATAATAATATACCGGCCTACCGGCGAAGGGAAAAATGGAGGGGAATGAGAGCCGCCCTGATAAATTATATCCCTTAAGCGAGTGGAACGTCAGGGCGGGTATTTTTAGAAGAATTTAAAAATCGTACCGTTGAAAGCTGATGCGTTGAGAAATCTTGAATAGAGGGTCACTCTACCCACATTTCAGGTTTGGGACAGAAAAGTTTACCTTTGTGTAGAATTATGGCAATGTTCAAGGTGGATAGATCCACTTTGGCAGTGTTGATGTTGATGAGTCTGGCCCATACGTTTGTCCTTCGCGTCCCGTTCCTTCACTTCACCGTCTCTCCCATTCCCTCATTGACTGAGCGCGGTAAAGACGATGATACGAAAACGGAGACGAGACAGAACGGCCATTCCACTCACGCTACCATTGCCATAATTCAACGCTAGGGTCAGTCTTGCTGACCTAAACCTGAAACGTGGGTGGAGTGACAATTCAAGATTTCTCATCATATCTTTTATCAATGGTTTGATTTTCAAATTTTTCTAAATAATACCCGCCCTGGCATTCCCCTCGTAAGAGACGGGATAGAATTAGCATTGATCGTACCCACGGAAAGCAGAGCTGCAGAGACTCCGCCATGTCCGCCTCAAATCAGGAACCGGGTGCGTCAAATAATGTTTAGTTTTTATGTGCGATTAATACATCACGAGAATACTTGAAAATCGGGTGACAACTCGTGACTAGCGCCAAGATGGCACCCAAGCGCGTGGGTAAGGCCGAAATCGAAGACAAATCCGCAATTAGTAGCGACCAAGCGGTTAGGGCCATAATTAAATCCAAACAAGCGATTATCGCCAAAATGTCATCAAACCACTTGGTTAAGAGGTCGTGCTTCATCTGGTTCACCTACCTACAAAGCTTCAAAAATAGAATGAAGTCAGATTCGACCTGGTCGGTAAGGTATGTAACTCTTTAACGGAAACTCTAATTTTGGCCTGTATTTCCAGCCTAGATTGTTGAAAGGACAAGGGACCTGGACTATAAAGAAATCCCCCCCCCCATGGGATTTCGCTCAAAAGATGTACAAGGGGGTCTCTAGGGGATGGTGATGAAAAGCGAAACTGAGTTTGTTGAGGCAGCCCCCCTTTGACCTCTGGAGGTCACCAAATGTCAAGTTATGATGTTCTTATAACATGGGTTGAGTGGGGTGTCGTTAAAACGAGGAGGCAAAGGGGAACAACCCCACACAATTTTATCATTCTGCCGTGACCCCACTGACCCCCAGAGGTCACCAAATGTCAAATTCTGATATCCGTATAACATAGGTCGAGTGGGGTGTTGTTAAAAAGAGGAGATTGAGGGAAACATTCCTACACAATATTAACATTCTGCGGCGACCCCAGTCATCAGGCCACCGGAGTCACCGCAGGATGTTAACATTCCACAGGGATATTCCCCTCAAACTCCTCTTTCTAACGACATTCCACTTGACCCATGTTATAAGGACATCATAACTTGACATTTGGTGACCTCCAGAGGTCAAACGGGGGGCTGCCACAACAAACTGAGTTTCACTTTTCATCACCACCCCCTAGAAACCCCCTATACAACGTTTGAGCGAAATCCCATGGGGGGATTTCTTTATAGTCCAGGTCCCTTGTTCTTTTCGTTAGTATTGTATAAATCGCCAATCTCTTTATTACAGGGTGTCCTTTTTTTTATTTGGTCACCTCCGAATGGTTCTCCATTCTCAACCGTGCGCGCAACAAACTTGAAATTTTGAACATATATAGCTCTTAAATGACTTTAAATTTGAGGATTCGAAAAGTTTTCAAGGAAGGTTTTTCAGAAAAGCAGTGCCAAGGCCATGAAAAAGGACGGAATTACGGTATCTCACAGCACAGTGGCTAGCATGTTATACTCTGTCGAATTCCGTGGAAATTACAAAAATATCGGCGTCCTATCTCCGGCTGTAGAGCAAAAACCTCATCGACGCCAAGTAAAAAACAAGCAGAAAGTGAAGTTCGGGAAACGATTCATGGTTGTCGGTGCTGTGACGGGTTGTGAAGTCATCCCTCTCATCAAAATGTAAAAATTAACTCGGAATGCTCCGTCGAACACGTGTTCTAGCCAATGTTGAAGAAAAAGTCGCAAAATTATATCCTGGAAAGACCGAGAAGTTTTTTTCCACCATGACGGGGATTCGTCACAGGAATCCCGGAAAACCACCCCCTATGCAGAAGAAATCTCGGAATGACCATCATTCCCAAAGCAGAGATTCCTGTCAAGAGCCCTGTCAAGAGCCCTGACATCAGTCCCACGGATTTCATTGGATTCACAGAAGCTCATGTGCAGACTGACATCCAGACTCGATGGCGTTTGGAAACTTTTCAAATCCTAAAATCCACTTTAACATCCCATTTCTTTGACATTTTCAAAATTTTCAATTTTTTTATGAAGAGCTATTTAATGGCTGTATATATTCCAAATTTCAAGTTTTTAGCTCGCACGGTTGAGAACGGAGAACCATTCAAAAGTGACCAAATAAAATAGAAGACAACCTGTACACTTGGGTGTAGCAATCACTTCCCTCAGAATGGCCCAGCAAGAAAGCATAGACCACCTTGCCAGTTCACCAGTTCACTCAACCACTCGAATGTCGGCCAATACTAACAATTTTTGAAAAAAAAAACCTTCAAATCGTCGAAAGGTGTAGGAATTGCTTATGGGCGGGTCTTAAGAGGATTCGTAAATGATCTCTCGGTGTCTGCCGTCCTTGTCCATACGCCAAATATTACAATGACTGACTCCAATTGGGGCGAGTACTAATCAAGTCAACTGAGAAAGAATGTGGTCTAATAAAACTTTGAAAATCCGTGCGCAACCGCAAATAAGCCTCGACCGTTGAGTTTTTGTGTATTTATTTCATGCAGTAATAAATTGGAATTAATCTTTTGTCAAGTATATTTAGACCTAGAGATATAACGGTATTTTTCAGAATCAATTCAATAATTTGAGCTCGAAAAATATGTAGTAGTAGCATTTGCGGCTGGGACGTTCTTGGTGATCCCGTAATGCGGGGATGGTTAAAACGTCCTCAGGCATACCAGTATAATATATTCACACTTTGGGGACTTTCTCTAAGCGTAATGGCAAAAAAATCCCGTGAGATATTAGGTAGCATTGTCTGCACAGCTTGAATATACAATAGCTTCACATGTAAACTTCGACCTTGTTTGTAGAAGTAAGTACTTATTTTCCCGCGGAGTATTACTGAACAAAAATGGTCTTCATTGCTTCATGTGCCCTTCATACATATTGTTTAGCAATGAACACCATTAGGTTATGGTATCTTTAAACTTGTAAATAAGAAAGAAACGAGAAATGCAAATAGTTAATGTTGTCGGCCAGTTGCGAAATTAAACTATCTGACATTTGGCGGGAAAGTGGGATTTTTATTACAACCTGCTGGGGAATGGTACGCGCACACTGTTGCAAAATTTCAGGACGCTATCCACAAGCACACTCAAACTACACAGTGTTGAAGTTCGTCTGGCAGATAGATGGTTTTGTTACCAAACGACTTTTACGCGAATTTATTTTCACGACTCCACTGACAGTACTCTAAATTTTTGACTTAATTTTAACACACTCCCAATTAATCAGAGAATTTCGTGGCATGTTATTTTTCTGAGACGTGATAAATAATGTGGGTTGTAAAAATACGATTGACTGTCAAGATATCTAACCCTAGCATCACAAATATCTGGCTGATAAAGTATGCAAGCATTGGATACTATTGGCAATATTTCAGTTTCAAAATCGAACTTGTATATAGTGGTCGTTTGTCGGTTCCTGTCAAGAAGTATAATGACAAACAAGATCTGAAACATGTTATTATGTGTCAGTTTCATCAATATTACGATGATATTCCTCATGAAGTAAAATTATAACACTTTCATGTATTCCGAAATGATACAAGAATGTGATCTTACGTGAGTAAATGTTAATGTCGTTCAATTACCAATGTAGTGTTTGGTATTTATTTGGAATAATCTAAGTCAAAGATCACTCTTCGGTATTTCGTCTATCCTATAAAATATTAGATTCTTCAGATAGCTTAATTTCGCCACTGTCCGACAACATTAGATGGCTCGTTTTGTTATTAACACAAAAACCTGATAGCTGGTTTTAATATTAGTAGAAGGTGTTGCGCAAAGACTGTCACGATATACCTATATCCAGATCCAACATTACGAGCATGAGGATATACCCATATCCAGATATGTTATAGACATATACAGACGTCTATATAGCAAGCGTAGCGATATACGTATATTCCACTATCGATATAGCATGCATAGACTTATGCCTATGCCAGAGATGTGATATATAAATATATATCCTAGTCCAAAATAAGTCCTATATCCAACCATTTCAATTATATCCGTATCAGCACACTATACATATACCCAATCTAGACTAGCCCACTATTTAACACCTTACCCTACACGCGTTCTCGCTATATGACATAGTGAGCAGTTGTTTATAGCATAGCATATAGAGTATAGGATAGCACGCAATGTATACCGTATTCCTTACACACTACTGTGCTACACCTACTTTTATATCTGACAAACATTGTGCCCAACGCTGATTATATAATTCTAGTCCGTCAACTTCAACGAAAACTTAGGTAAGTACATACAGTAGAAAAATAGATTTATCAAAAAAAGATTCTTGCAAATAGAAATGAGACGTACAACTTGACTGAAGTACATCTCAAATATTTTAATTTGAACTACTCTGGAACTTGATCTGACTTGGTTTGGCTCTGGGTGGAATTCTATTTGCAAAAGCGTACGCATGGTCAACCACCCACATTTCTTCATTCTTTGCATGTAATCATAGTGAACATCTAGAGCTGTGGTCTTTGCATATACACATGCGGTCAACACGTGTACATGTCAAACAAAACAAATTGGATTAATACACACGTGATTCTACAGAATACGACGCAATACGACTTTCAAAAAAGTGTTGATTTTTCTGCAAGACTTCGAAACGTATTATCAAATGTCAACATCCACGATATAAATAATTAACTTATTATTATTATTATCCTACTCCTTTCGACTGGACTTCTTTGTACGCTTAGACACAGAGATGAAAAATAATTATTTTGAAGAGTACAACAGTACGTGACTTGGACTTAAACAAAGACGACAAAAAATCTCGTAAGTAAAGAATTCAGTTCAATTCATAACAAAACAAAATAACAAAAATGGCATGACTAATTTGTCGTGAGTCATAAACGTTCGCACTTTTGATCTCTTTTGATTTCAGTTTATCTCACCATCTCACCAGCTCCGCATATTTGTAAATTGGAGAATATGAACGTCGACCACTCAGTAATTAATTTAAATAAATTAATTTTAACCGTATAGTTTTTGTAATTAATATCATGCATATCATGCGCACTAGCATCAACACGAAATGATAAATTGTTGAATGACCATTCGAGATCGGTTTCAGTAGTTTACGCAGTTTACGCCTTCAAGTAATTAGTTCGCTTCTCTTACAAATAAATTTTACTAATTTGCTTTAAGATCACTGTAGTTAAGGATTGTGACGTACAAACCTCTTGCAAATCATGCTTGAAATTCGGCTGCTACTGGAACTGGTACACCCCTCCCATTCTGCAGTTAAATCTTTGATTTCCAGCTTATACTACACTTCCAATCCCCGACTTTATTGAAGCGGCAATAGCAAAACGAAAAAAATTGCACTCACAGCATACAGACTCCTTAATTCAAGGAAGTTTCACCAATACCAACCGGTCCAACGGCGATGGAAAGCTCTGGACCATCAACAATTTTAATAGTTATTGGTATGCCAAATATATCTAAATTAATTAGGAGAAGTGGTCTGTACTATCATACAAACGAGTAACATATCCACGCGCTGCTAGGAGTATCGGCGGTTTCTTCTCTTTGTATCGCAATTATGCTGTTCATCATGTATAAACGAAGAACTGTTCCAATTCTAAGCGGGAATGCTCAAAACCTTGTAGGTGATTTGCCGGTGAGACCAATTCCATAGGTAAACATTCAAATTTTGAATTGAAGCATAGATATGTTTGACTATTTATAATTGTTCCTCTTTTTTTGCGGTACCACATACTATAAACAAGTGTCGAAGATCGTGCAAGAAACGGAGGCTCTCCTTATTTTTCCTAACATTAATTCACATTTTACAATATTTTCGTTTATTTTTTTTGTTCGTGTTGATAATATTATTATGTACATAATATAGCATGTATAAACAGATCACTTCTTAAGTTAAGTCACATCAATCGTAGCTTTTAGCTCCAAAATCGTCTGATATCGAGATGAGCATGAAAAAGTGATCGGATGACTAGATGGAATCAACAACCAAAATTCCTACCATCGCCATAAAGCTTAATACATTCTAAGACAACCGATCCTCAACAATAAATCTATCTTACTTTGACTAAGCTTTGGAATTTGTCATTTCCTTATAAATACGATTGAATTAAACATTACTTTTGTGAACCTAATATATAAAGTATGAAATTTGATTACATCGTTCTTAAAGAACGTTTCAAATGTTTCAGGCCGCAGAACTAGGTGCAACTCAGAAAGTCACCACAAACTGGTATTTTGTATTAATTTCATTACAATACATCATGGTAAGGACCAAAAAAATACGTAATTAAAATTAGTCAAACCCGAGAATAATGACGGGGGGGCGTGTTTATTCGGAATTCCGTTTTCTTTTTCTTCCGAAACCTGAAACAAAGGGGTGTTCTTCTCCCGTTCTGTATTGGCCATTAGCAGAAGAGCTAGGGGCTGTGATTGCATCCATTTCCATGCGCACCTCCACCCCCTATCTTCGACCAAAGAATTCGCGAAGTGCCATAACCAATCTCTGGCCAATAATTAGAATCCACCTTCTTCCAAAAAACTCCAGCAGCCAAAATCAAAACTAAATAGGAGATGTAAATATCAAGACATGTCTCTTCCACGCTATATTGCATATCTACATATATATATATATATTTACATAATTAACCTGTAAATAGAGTGAGTACTACGTACAAAATGTCTGGCGAGGATCCTTCAACAAATGGAGTAGTGGTTGTTGAGTCCCAGCACATTTCTTTTGACCCAGGAGGAATTACCTCGTCCCAACTAGTTGGTACAGGCCCAAGATTAACACAAAGCATTTCTGCAGTATTCCACTCAATTAAAAATTGGCAATCAGAGCTGACACACTGACGACGTTAGAATAGCTTTCACAGGCTGTAGTATAAAAAACTTGCCTAGATAATTTCAAATTACCTATAATAAGTTGGGAGCTAGCATGTCTGTCGCAAAATAAGGGCTATAATTTAGTTTAATCATTACGACCTGAGAAATTTAAGTCAAAAATAATTCTGACTTGAATCATAATTATAATCAAGATTCTGGCGTCCGATTCTTCTAAAAAAGTGAGTCCAGGAAGTCCAGTAATCAAAGAAACGATTAATATGTCTACAAGATGTTTCAAGTTTACCAAATTGGGCTTGTTAGGAGAACGTGAAAGACTTACACAATTTCGAACCTAAGTAAACCGCCATTTTTTCTAATCGAGTACCTCCGTCAACTGTTTTTCTCCTACCGAGGCCAGAACACTGAATATATTAATTTCTTTGAGTGATCCCCACAAATGGAAATTGGCGAGATTCGAAATATTATTCGCCTCCCGCTCTTTCACTTTGCTCGAACAACAACACTGCGTGCAGTATTTAACATTTAGGAGTCTCTTATGTTTTAGGGCTATAAATGGGGTGGTTGGGTAATGAAGAATGATTATTTGTAATTATTACAATTATTTGTCCTGCCCCATAAGTGCGGACTGTGTTGAGCAAGTGTCCCCATCCGTACCTTTTTACATTAGACTGAACGGGAAATATTTTCAGTTAATGAACAATATTGTGTAGATCAAAAGAAAGTCGATGTCTGCAATATTGTTGAGTTACATGCGCGTGCTGTTTAGTAATCGGCCAGTCGCACTGTTTAGCTTCAAACCATTTGATTTGTGCAGAAATGAAGAAACAAAAACGGCAAACTCAGAAACAGTTTAAACAAATACTGTAATAATGTAAAATTGTTGTAATGAATACAGCAGCACTAACTTACTATAGTCGGCGATATGTGAAATATTTGACAGACGTAAGGCATGATTTAGAACTGGCAAACCTAATTATGATTTGTAGCTGGGTAACAAAATAAAGAGTTCAATCTAATCCCCCACTCTAGTTATTATCAATATGTGATTATCATTATAGCAAAGTCACTACTATTACTATCGACGTAATTTAATCCTCCGATTTCAATTCGAATGTTCTAATTCAAAGGATCACTTTGCATGTCAAACAAGGAAAACTGAGTTATGAGATTGAATAACACAAACTCGATAAATAATGAGTCGATAAACACGAAAAAAAAATTAATGTTGACGAAATTAATAATTTAATTCCGAGTTAAAACTATTTACAATCAAAATCAAATTCAAACAAAGAAAACGTGTCATGTCGAGTCAAAAACATGTCGTGTTTTTTCTGCGTGATGGCAAAGTGAATCTGACGCAATACGGCCAGGAAAGATTACACATTCTAACAAAGAACAAATATCCTGTCTGGAGTTGTCTTCAGTCACAAAGAAAAAAACTTAATGGTCAATCTAAAGTCTAACATGAAATTATATTTCAAATTCAAGTCCAATTATGAAGATATTAACTTGACAAATCTAAAAATCAGTTCAATCAATCTTTTAAAGTGAAATAAATATTTTTAAAGAAAGTATAATTAAAATTCTTTCGAAGTAAAAATTTAACTATTTTTCGTTGTCAGCAACAACTACTATTATTACGACTAATTATTCCACCGTCTGACACAAATTCTTCTTAACTCTGAAATTCCATAGTCCAAATATTCTAGTAACATATCTAAACTCCAGTCCAATCCAGCGATCCTGCTGAAACATATCCTCACATGATGTTTCCATAGTCGGGGTCAAATCGGGGACTTGTGAATCGACTTGCTCCTCGAAACATGTCGTAGCATTCACTAGTCCTGAATTATTCAAAGAATTGTTAAAAGTGTACGAAAATTATGATTTTACATTATTTCATTCGAATTAATAAGCTAACCGACAAATCGGTAGAAACTTAACTATTTTTTGCCCAATAAATTGCGAGCTACATCAGAAATAGTATTAAGCGGTCAAGAGTTTATCTAAACAACTTCCAACAACGAAAAGTTCAGAGTACGAAACAGACGATTTAGTTAACTCATCTGTATGGGTCACGATCGAATCTTTGCTTGTGGTCGTTGTTGTACGACCAGCAGGAAACGAAGGTTGTTGAACAAGAACGTTTGCAGTTTCATCACATTTTTTCGTTTGGTGCTCTTCAAGCACTCCCTTTACTTCAGAATCTTCTGAAGTGATTGACGCCTGGTCGACCTCAGTAAAGTCTTCGCTGCTCGAGATTCTTGACTCTGATTCATCAGAACTTCCTGAACTAATTGATGACATGTGAGCTTCTGTGGAATCTTCATCCTCACCAACACTCACAATTTTTGATGCTGTCAAGAAAAATAAAGAATAAATAAATTGGTCTAAGCATCTAGTATACCTATTAGACTCTCAATTCGGTTTGTACATGATTATCTTCCTTACATTTGTATTCTACAAGTGTTTAACTAGTAAATGCATAATTTGAAGAAAACAAATCAATCGTACATTACAAAACCAAGGTTCGAAGACGTAACCAATTCTTTCAGAAGCAATTTTTTTGATTAAATAAAATGCTCGCTTGAATTTCTCAATTGTATAAATGTCAGAGGTAATTCTGCTGCTTTCGGCACGATAATGACGTTCCGTGCAACTTTACTTCATCCAAAAAAACTGCGTATCGGCTTCCCTCTCTTCCAATTTTCAACAAAATAGGAGGGAAGTAGTCACAAGACGCCTTGGACCGATAGTTTTTATGGGCTATCGACTTAATGAGTAACTGCGAGTCCAAAGAATTTGAAGTAGTTCAACACAGTTAGTAAGATTTCCCTCTTCTTGCCAACTATATGAACTGTTAAAGCCAAAAAATATATAGTTATGAACCGTTAGAAAGAAAATTGTAATACTTTACGAACCAGTCGCGCCAGTGAAGTATTCTGCCTCTTTAGATACTTAACAGCGATCTTGTGTGGCAATAATGTCAATTACTTCGTACTCATCGTCAGACTGAACTTTTGATTTTGTCGTTGACATCAACTTTGATTTTATTAAATTTTTGGAACGATAAGTTTGGTATTGTACTTCCACGTCTTCCAAATAAACAGTTAATGATGCTTTGTGTGTGCGTACAGTAAACGAACTTGGTGGAGTCAGTCTGGGCTGCGGTACGATCCTACGTAACAGACATACCAACTATTACAAACTTGAATACTAAATTTACCAGATTTAGATTACTAGAAACTAACTTCCTGTCACAGATCGCTTCAAATCTTATTGATGAACGTTCTGGGTAGAGACGATGTCCAAAGACGCAAAGAGGATTACAAATAATTTCGCAGGTATTAGCGTTTGATCACGTATAAAGACTAATCAATTTTCACTCTTTGAGTGTATTTAAATACTCACCAAAATGAATAAACAGACAAAAAAAGAGACTATCAAATCGCCAAAATTAACCAAAACTTATTTTACAATGTCACCCGTCTTCAATGAGACTGATTAGAGAACAAAGAATGATTGAGTCCAACTCGCTGGCGTATTTCTAAACACTTATCGAAATTTCGTACAGGGTCAGGTGTTTTTGTGTGTCTTACAGGTGTTTTTTTAAGTGAATCTCACTTTATCTCTAAGACAGTACTCAGTTATAATGTAAAAAAGGAATTCAAAGATCATAAGAGTAGGTTTTAAAGTTCGTTCATCCTCCATTCACGCAGCAAATAGTGACGTGTGGAGAAGAACAAACTCAGTAGTATTAGAATATTCTCAATTGACCCGGTCTAAGACAATGAAAATATTTCGGGCATGAATTTATAACTCAGTAAAATAGAGGAATTTCACAGCAGATTAGAGTGGAATCACAGTCAAATAATGTATTACCCCGTAAAATAATATCTTGCACAGTCAAATAATATCTTACGCAGTAGATAATATCTTACACAGTAAAACCATATCTTGCACAGTAAAGTAATACCATGTCAGAATTCTATACTTTTTCTAAATAGAAGGCTCCACCCCCCAACTCCGGTCGGAACTCTGTCCCTGGCCTCCGTAAGGGGGAGGCTCCTCTCCACCTAGCCCCTAGGGCTAAAGTAACAGTGTGGATAAAAACTCATACGACTCCTGCGAAAACACGTTCACCAGAAGCCAAGATTATCTCTTAATAAATTAACTGCAGATTGGATACAAAAGTTCTATGATTTTATTTTAGATTGCACCCATTTTTGGACTATGGCTACGATGGTTGCATTGGGATGTAAATACATATATTTTAGCATATAATTTCCATCCAATTTCACATCTACACCTCTAGTGATATACTAGGTATAATTATCTAAATTTGACGACTATAAATCCCCAAAGAGTGTTAACTATAAGAAGAGAGCTAGAGGTATAGGGAACCGGCGGCCGATTTGTGTATCTTCCTCTGATTTCATTGGTAGGGGATACATTGGTCAGCCAATTGAGTCTTGGTAAGATACAATGTAGCCTTGAGGGTACGAACAACGATTTTTCTTTTTCCCTTTTCCGTTCACACACACATGCAATCCGAGGGTTTCTCATTCACTCGAACATGCCTTGTGGACGCCTTAACGCTTCATTTCAAATCTACACGAACTCCAACACACAGTCTGGCACTCTACACTAAAAAATATTAATGCTCTTTGATACATCACTATTACACTTTTTGACAGTCCACATAGCGTTTTAGCTTACAACAAAAACTAAGTCAGTCATGGTCCATTTCAGATGTGAAAATCTCAGTTCAGTCTTTCATTAATCTTTAGAGCAAGCACTATATGTATTTAGTCATACTCAGAGATTAAGCAAATAATACGTGGCAGCGGCGCATACTCTGACGAATATCTTAGTAGTAATCTCCACAAAAAAGACTTTATATTGTGTAAAAACTGAGTTTTAATTGTTAGTCGTAAATGACAGAGATCAAGAGACACAATCCTGTATTAGCAGAAAGTTTTGGAGGAGTTGCAGGATTTCTCAAAAACCAAAAGTATGAAGACAAGAAAGTTGTAATTAGTGAACTACAAAAACAAAGAGATTATACACTTCACAAAAATGTGAAATCAAAGTTTCGACGTAGACGAGTTATGGTCAAATTTCAAAACTACAAACTCGTTGACGATCTCGTAGACATGCAAAAGTATGCCAAAGGAAATAGAGAAATGCGTTATATCCTGGTTGCAATTGATGCGTC
>JAQGCA010002680.1:0-13348 GCA_034698945.1 Protaphorura quadriocellata | reverse complement strand
CTTCCATTTTTGACACAGATTGCTACTGATTTATCGCCATTGATTTCTACACCGATTTGTCCGAATAGGCTTGATGCCATAGCCATGAGTTCAGTCGCCGATGCTCGGGAGTTAGCAATTAGGGCTATATCGTCTGCGAAACCGAGTGCTGAAAGAGCGTCAAGTTCTGGAGTGATTTTACACCCGTATCGTGAAGAGACCTCTTTCTCCGTAAGCTCTCTCAGAATGAAATCTATAGCCATGTTGAATAATAATGGCGAAAGGGGAGCACCTTGTAAAATTCCCCGTTTAAAGTATATTCTTTGGGTTTTATTGTGATTGGATTCAATTTGGGTGAAATTGCCCTGCTGCAAGTTCCAAGTGATATTCTTGAGGAGGTCTGGTATGGGGGCAGCCTGGATTGTCCGGTACAAGTGCTCATGTCCAATACTGTCGAATGCCTTCACAATATCCAAAAATATAATTGTGATATTTGTCTTCAGTTTCTTCGCTCGTTGTAAAAGACCATTTAGAATTGACGAATTTATGTGGCATCCAGGCAATGAAGTGAATCCACGCTGACTTTCAGACAGAGTCACATATTGACGGAGACGTTTGTCGAGAACTCGTTCAATTACACGACGCACTATAGAACAAATTGATATAGGTCGCCAGTTGTTCGGGTCTTTTGTATCACCAGATTTATAAATCAATATAGTTCGGGCTTCCCGAAATGCAGAAGGAACAAGATTCAGGGTCATCATTAATGTCGCTAAAGAGCTAAGAACGCCAGCCACCTCAAGTGATTTAAGAGCACGTATCATTACACCGTCCGGCCCTGGAGCCGTATCACTGTTAATTCTCTTAATGGATTGTATAATTTCTTCAGGCGATATAACGGGATCAAAAGTTTGGTCACTACCACTATTGTTATCAGCCGGTTCATTATATGAGCTCCTCGTGTAATTGTTCTCTACTTCCCATCTGTCTCGGAAGGACTCATATAGTACATTTGAAGGAATCGAACAAAACTGAGGTTTATTTGAGTTCATGATTTCCTGGACACACCGTTTCCTCCTATTGTAGTAATTAAATTGCATAAGATCATGATTGTATTTTTCCTTCCGTCTGATCCGATCACGCTTGCTTTTATCCTCAGGGTTTTTGGTATCCTTGTAATGACGATCGTTGGCCATGTGCGTTCTTTTATTTTTTCTCGCCTCATAAAACCGTTTGGCAGGATGTTTCGGGCCAGGCAGAACTTCAACAGAGGTCGAGAGACATTCTAGAAGCAAATCGACAGTACGGTCCAACTCATTTTGTGTACATTCTTCTGCACTCATCATTGACTCAAAAGAATTCCTGTAGCCTTGTAGTTCGGCATTGATTTTGTCTAGCTTTTGGTTAGTAGGAGGAATTTTGGTGTCATTATTGTCGGTCATTTGTGTCGTCACTGGTTGGTATAGTGTTGTAATTGAATCAAGTTAAGAAAAAGGTCAAATTGTCTAGGTCACATCATTAGTTCTTTAAAATCATTTCCTGTTTATTTTTCAGAACAATCTCTCACATTCTGAATAAACCGAGACCCTTTCACTCTCTAATCCAAACTTCTTCAGTGTTTGGCTCTGGCATTGGAAAATGGAATATTTTGTATGTATTTGGACCAATTGAAATGATATTGTGGGCTATGGCCATTTTTCTTAAGTTACGCTATGGGTTTTTGATGCTTACACCTTCAATTAGGATAATTTGGAAATCATGTATGTTATGAAAGGAAACTATGCACAGGGTGGCCCAGAAGACTTTCTTCGGAGCGCAGGGCTGATCTGAATCACTTAAACCTGCGGACCAATTTCCGTTCAATTCTTGTGAATAACAGAAAGAGCAAGTATTTAGTTGTGATGGCTAAACTGATACTTAGAAAGCTGAAAATAATTTCGAAAATCCGTACAATAATGGCATGAAATGTTTGTGGATATTTTCAGATTTCAGACTGGAATCGGACACCTCACAACCATATACCTCAAAAACAACATTTCGTAAAAACAAAAGAGGGACCCATTTAGAAGTTATACAAAATTAAGTCCTTAGATATTCGTCGAACCGTTTTTACTATTTCAATAATGCAATCCTACAAATTGTCTGTTGTCAATCTGATTGCATGGATCGCCCAGTATAACCTCGACTGGATCCACTATTTTGAATTTTTTTATTTCAAAATTTTCATTTCGTGGAAGGATATCCATCATTTGGTTTTGAAGTTGCAGGCTTTGCACGCTTGCTAATTTAAATTCAAATCAAACATTATTATTGTTTTGTGGCATTTGTCACACGTATGCAAGTGATCGAGTCTGACACTTTATAACATTTCAATGCAAATTCTGACAGGTAAATGAATTAGAAATGGTCTCACAAAAAAAATTTATTAGTAAGCTCTGTTGGTTTCAGTGGAAGACATTTCCGCTACTAATTTTAGAATAGAATACCAAAATAACAGATTCCGATCAACAATCCACATGCGTCAGAAGTGCATAGGTAATAAACCATCCGTGCTTTCCTCATGACCATAATAATCAACTGTACATATTTATAACTTTGACAATATTTTTCATTTTGTTGGATCCTTACAGAAATAGACAACAAATTTCCAAAAAACGGTATCCCAAATTACAATTTTAGTACGGATTGCACTCAAACATGAACTTCATAACAATCACTCCTCATTATCTGGTGTAATCATTTGTACAGTTCCAAATGTCGTACTAAACCTTTAACCAGATCTCTCGGATAAGGCTTAATTGCAATACAAGTTGGAATATTCTCCGGCTCTTCATTCCATAATTTGAATAAAATATTCTTCTCTTCAAGTTTCTTGGCTAATAGCGTTAAGGATTCAGCGTCAGGGCTTTGTAGAACAACTTTGTGCATACTGTTTAATTTCGATAAGTACTCGATCGTATGCTCATCATCCTTGTACATTTCTAGGACAGCTGTACAAGCGTGGCACCCTTGAGCTGAAATAAAAAGTTAATGTTAGAAAAGTTTATTGCTGTCTGAAAATGTTATGATTAACTCATATACAACTATGCCGAAAAGTTTGACAAATTATTGAATTGTTGTAAAAGAAAATCTCGCAAATGGAGACGATTCAGGTGTAGTAAAATTCTAAAATTGTTTCTCTAAAATTAAAAATGAGGACTCAGAAATATGCATGAATTAACATCGGATTTTTTTTACGGCTGGGCTAATTACCTAGTTATTACAGACCGGCCGTCACAGGTTTTAATTAATTGACATACGGAAGAAGTTGCAAAACATAATCCGAAAACTACTTTTTTAGTGTCGGGAATGAAATAAAACTCATAACTATTATGGTATGTTTGAACTGAAACTCGACTCTTAATAATTCGTACCGATCAAAGCTCCCATCGGCCATTTCAAAACAGTTTGAAGATCTTTTCGAAGAACCACATATTGTACTAGGCTCATTGCTCAAATGTTAATTTAATTGGAATAAGATTAACTTCTGGAATTAACGAAATCTTAGATTACTGGATTTGTCCGTAGTAGTACAGCTGTTCAAAATTCCGATATCAATGTATTAACTGAAAACTGAGAAACCCGTCAGTTTGTTAAGGCTTGAACGAAATGAATAACATTTTATTGCATTTGGCAATGCAATTTAAATAATTGGATTCTTCCGATATTCCCGGTGATATTGATATCGTTGCATGGTGCCCCCAATGTCAGGAAATCTGCATTTATTTTAACATCATCTTACACAACAATTTCTCGATGCCATAAGTTTTCTAGGTTGAATTGAAATTAAATCTACGTGTGAATAAACTGACAATTTCTCAGTGACTACCAAATAAAAGTTTTGACGACACGGCTTCCTTAAAATAGAAGAGAAAGTAACAGTGATACTTTCACCTTCAATGCTACATATTCACTGGAAATACGACTCCCTTCGGACATAAAGCTTTTTTCTAGCTGTTTACATATACACCAACATTTAATTCACATGGCAAAAGGCCGAATCAAACGCTTTTACTAATACGACATATGTACACCTGTTCGGTGCACTATGACCAGTAATCAGTACCTTACATTACATATTAGAAACCTACGTTTGCATTTTATTCCAGTAAGGTTATGGTCACAGACTTTCACCACTTTCTCCATAGATTGGGCCGATGGAACAAACGCGGGCGGAGAAAGCAGGTCGGCTTCAATTTCAGCCACAGCTTTAATCAGGCACTCGGCTTCTAATTGGTCATGTATGGTACATATTTCTAAACTTTACATTGCCAACGGAACATATTTCCGTTAAAGTGAAGGTTCGATCATCTCGGTTCGGTTCACCGGTCAGTAATAATATTTTATTTTAGTTAGGAATACAACTTCTATTAGCGGATATAATGTCCCAATGCGTGCGTTAAAATGGACCAAAGATGGACAATCTATATTTTTACAACTGCTAAGGACAAATTAGTTGAAACCAACTGTTCGATTTATGATACATTATAATATTAAATTATGCTTCCATTGCATTATTGTACCATTCCGGGTTTCATATGCCTGACTCAAATGCATATGATTATGATTCACTCAACTCTTTATTACTAGGAATTAACATGTTAAAGGGTCGTCTGTTTTCTCTGGACCGTACCTCACTCATGCATCCATCCGTGCGTTCATTTCATGTTTCAACTTGCTTCATTAGATAGTTCTCATGGGTTGGTCGGAAAGTGGTTTGGCACTTGCACAATACAAAATCATGTGCGTAGTAATATATTATGCAGTCCGGGCAAGAACTCAATACATAATGAGACTGAATTCTGTATCTACAATCTACACTTGCGTATCTCGTCAATTCTGATTCAATAATTTTTATTGTAACTTCGAACGCCAGCTCAACACAAACATTCCATTCGGTGATAATCACACTTCCTAGTACTCAATCTTCCTCTCCTGTAAATATTATATCTACTAGTTTTGTTCCTCAACGTTAAACAAAGATTCCGACGCGTCGGAATCTTTTCAAAAACAACGTCGCGACGTTGTTGGACAATCCGAGTATCCGAGCCGGTGTGGTGGATGATTTGGTGCATGACACCGTGCATGTAGCCACATTTCACGCATCCCAGGAATTTTGTTCAGTTTAATAAAATATTAACCGTTACGCTAAACGGGAATCCACGAAACAGTTTAAGTGGAATCAAAAATCATTTGAATTAGAAGAGAAATAGCTTTTTGTGTTTGTAGAATCCAAAATCATCACGATTTTCCCTCAAACTATCTGTATAAACATTATTGAAGCTGAACCAAATATTTTCGAAATTTCAAGAGTTAGCCTAAAATGGAACTTTTGTGACCGTTTTCCGCGCAGACCATAAAACTATCAAAATGCCTCGTCAGTTGACTGGAGAAAGTGAAAACGAAAGATTTCAATAAATAATGGCTTTGAATTCAACTCCGGTTTCCGTTTCCCCTGCCCATTCGTGTGAGGTATGTCAGAAACCTGCACGGAAGAACCAATTAACTGTCAGTTGCAAGAATTGTAAAGACCAATATTTTAAAACTTGCCCAATTCTAAACATGAATTACAACCAATTTAAGAAACTTTCACCAACAGATTGGCATTGCCCACCTTGTAGAAAATTCATGGCAAGAACCTATTGTACTTTTTGTGGTAAAGATAAAAACGTGATCCTCCTAGAATGTTCTATTTGTCAAAATAAATATCACAGTGACTGCGTGGGTGATGTGAGACTTGGTGTGATTGACAAAGATATTGAGACTTGGAAATGTCAAAAATGTTGCAACTCGAAGGAGCAGAATGACGCGTCAGAAAGTCTAATAAGTCGAAAAATGGAGAAATTTTTTCTTAAGCTGAATGAGAATGATGGAATGAAAATCCTGTATGTTAATATTAATTCGATGCTGGAAAAATTTTCAAAGTTGAACGATTTTTTGAGCAAGAACAAAGTGGATGTGTTTGGGATTTGTGAAACTAAGCTTTGTGGGTTGGATCCAGAAGAAAATTTCCAAGTTGACGATTACCAATTAATTCGGAGAGATAGGGATGCAATGGAGCTTCGAAGTAAAATTCGTGGAGGAGGCTTGGCTATTTATGTTAGGAGAAAGCTCGGTCAAGTGAAAGTGATTTCTGACGGCCGCGAAAATAACATCGAATTCCTGGTTGTAAAAATTGGAAAAGGAAATGACAAAATTAACATAATTTTGGTGTATAGTCCACAACAGAATAACAAACATTTTGTCGGATTACTTCAACGAATAATACAAGAGACAAAGGGGAAGTCAAAAAAAGTATTCATAATGGGTGATATAAACATTGATTTGATGCGGGATGATCTACGTATGGGCGACCGAGTTAAAGATTGTATTGTAGACGAAGGATTTTATCCTCTCGTACATGAGCCTACAAGAGTCACAAAAACATCCGCCAAAATGATTGACATTTTATTCACAAACTGTGATCGAAAGTTGATGCACTTCTGTGGTGTTGTGAATTTGGAGTGGTCGGACCATTATTTACTATTCGCATATTCCAAATGATTTTTATTTATTAAAATTAATATAGTATTCGAATAAATCTTTTATACTTTTATGTTGTATTTTACCAACTAAAATATTTGCCATTTTATGTATTGTTTAATGTGATTTCCATCACAAATAAACGACTTTTCATGTAAAAACCAGATCGATTCAAAGTACTATTGAAAGTCGTCATATTTAGTGAATCTAGACTTCTGACATCAAGTACTGACCAATTTATCGACTGATATAATTGATTCACAGCTAACGTTTTCGAAAGATGTCAACTTGCCCGTCCCAGCATATTACAGTAAATGACCAATTCATCGATTAAACTGATTAAAGCCATGCCTTGTTTTATTCGCGTAAGTTCGACGAAACAGACTTTCACCACTTTCACCATAACTGGCGATTACATTTGTCAGTCAGCTGAGGAGCAACATCTACCACAATTCCGACACAAATTCATGCCTTAGTCTGATATTTATCACTAATTTTAAAAGATTCCTAGAACACAGCTTTATGAAAACTAAAAATATTTCTAAGTTACCGCTGCCACGTAACTTGAACTTGAAATCTTGATAAAAATTAACAATCATCAACAAAATTGGTTGGATTAATATACAAGTTGAAAACGTAGCTCGTAGTTGTAATATCCTAGTCGAGAATACTATGGAGTCAAATTCAGAAAAAATAATCTTGAAATTCTGAATACTTGTTAAATTAAATGTCCTTCTTCAATTGATTATTAAATGTTAAAATCTCAAGATTTACAAAAGAGAACAAAACAATAATTACATTGTTCTTAATTATTAAAACAACATTGAGTCATAGTCATGCTAAAATTTTCCACACACTTTGTGGAGACAAATTAATCTCACTACTTACGGCTTTATCCATGCTTATAAATCCGAACAAAATTAAGTCACGATACTAGAAATTAATTTTTAAAAGCTAGAGATCACAAACTCCACTGCTCTGTGAAAGTTGTATTCAATTTTTTACGTGAGGTAAAGTCTGTGATAGTCATTTGCCCCAAAAGCAGCATTACACTTTGGACACTTCCTCTGTCGAGTCTCATATCTAGTCCGTAGACAGTCAAAACAAAAAACATGGAAGCATTTGGTAAGGATAGCATCTTTTCTTTTGACCTTGCAGGAAGGACATGTCAAAGTCTCCTTATAATCTCTAATTTCCTCCATCATAATTTCGTCGGAATTACCAGCCATCTCAATCTTATTCAAACGTTCCACCTTCCGTCTGAGCCCCATGATTTCCTCTTGTAATTTCTTAGTCTTGAATGCTTCTGCTTCCAGTGCAGTCGTTTTAACGGACACAGTTTCTTGTGCATCCTTCATTTGTTTATGATATTTCTCCAAATGAAGAGTTAGCTCATAGGAACTCTGAGCAGTCTCAATGGCTTTCCTTTTATAACCCTCACTAGCTTGTAATCGAACACTGCTTTCTTTCTCCATAGCACTTATAGTATTTACAACTACCATTTCTTTCTCTTCCAACTTTCGTACAACCATGTTTTGACTGTCTACCCTTTCAGCCAAGGATTGTAATTGATTCTGTAGAGTGTTCAACTCATCTTTTGATACTTTATGCAAAGCTGATGATTTAACTCTTTCGCTAAGTAATTTAAAATTAGCATCATCCCTTTCCCTTAACTGTGTAACTAGTCTTACATTTTGATCCTGCATTTCCTCAAATGCTTGGCCTGTCACCTCCATTTCATTAATGAGCGTTTCTTCTTCTGATTTTTGAGTCCCGAGACTTTTTTGAAGTGCTTGAACTTCTTCTTCCAGCATCTTTATTCTTTTCACAGCATCCACATCTGCTAATTTCTTTTTCTCTTCACGTTTCGCTTCCTCATGTCTCCTAACAGCGTGTCTTAATTCTTCTAACTCGATGCGGGACTTCTTTTCAGCCGTAACTAACTGAGCTTTATCTCGTGGGTCTTTCCCTGATCCTTTGTACATATCCAGTAATAACTTGGTTTCACGTTGTTCAACTAATGTCTTACTCAATTGTAACTTCAAATCTTGATCTTTTTCTCCGATTGCTAATGCCTCAACATCAATTTTCTTTTCAGTAATAACAGGCTTCCCGGACGAACTAGAACTAGTACCCACGATAGCACTCGCAGACGAAGCCGCATCATTTGAAGATTCGGTTAAGTCTGTTATTTGCTGTTGTAATTGTGGTGTCTGAGGCTGTTCACCGGATGAACTACTTGGGGAATCCTCTTCTTTTACACCAACTTCTGATTCCCTACTTGCTCGTCGAATTCTATCCTTTTCAATATAAGCATTTAAGTTTGCCTGCATATTATCCCTCTCCTTCTTTAACTTAGACATTTCTAGAGCAATTTCTTTATACCGTCGTCTTGATCTGGTTGCATCCCCTTTCAATTGTTGGTTGTGGTTCTGCAAAGACGTAATTAATTTTCTCATTTCCCTATTTATAGGTCCTGTCTGTTCATTCGCAGTTAAATTTTGCTCAAATTCGATTCTCAGCATCTCATATTCCTGGCGAACCTGGCACAGCATATCCTCCAATTGTATCATTTCAGTTCTTAACTTTTTCTGCTGCAAAAGTTCCTCACTCTCCATATGTTCATTATGTTTGAGCTGTTGTGACCTCATTTGAGCCGCAGATTGACGTGCTTCCTCGAAACTAGTACGCAGTGAATTGGACTCATTGTACATTACAGAAAACTTAGACTGCAGAAGTTTATATGCTGGCGTTTCAACAATGACAGACTCTGGTAGATTTTTTATTTCCATTCTAAGTCTCTCAAGGTCCTTCAGGGTTTCTTTATGGGAATGATGTAAAGATTCAAGTTCGGCAAGGCGATTGTTAGCCAACTCCCTCAGTTCTTCATTATCTTTCTGTAAATTTCTCACATCCCTGTCACTGACTGGGAAATCGCCTGGTACACACAGCTTCATTCCTCCGGATGATGATGTTGAGGGTTCTTGCGCTGAAACTACCTGCTGAAGCCGACGATATTTTTCCCCAACCTCTTGTATATGATTAATCAATTTATCATTATGAGCTACCAGTTTGGAGACTTCCCACTCTAGATCCTCCACTCTCTCCTTCAGGTCATCCGTCTTAGATTCTTCATTACTCAAATTATCGTCCAATTCCTTTCTTCTCAAAGACATAGCGCGAGATTGCTCGTGCAGGTGATTGTTCACTGATTCGAGTTGTCGGTTCTCATGCTGCAATTGTATGTTGGCTTCTTTCAGTGCATCCTCCAAACTCTGACCAGGTGAATCAACACCATCGAGTGCTTTCATAATTTTCTCGTTTCGATCTTGCAAACGGTCAAACGCCTCTATAATTTTTGCAACGGCTTGAGTACTCATTTCCACTCTCTGGACCAACTTCGAATCCAATTCTTCTTTGTCCCACGTTGAAAGTTGTGTTAGGAAGGAAGTTGCAGCTTCACTACAGTATTCCGATGGTGAACCACATTCCCTGCCGAGTGTATCGAATCTTTGCAGGAGAAGCCCAATAGCTTCATTAAGTTGACTCCAAAAACGATTAATGACATTGAGCACTTCATCATCTTGGGTCTGTCTTGTCTCGAGGTGATCTATTCTCTCTCTCATTTCCTCTTCGTGTCTTTGACGGAAAGCTAATTTCTCTCTCAACTTTCGGTGCTGAAATTGTAGGACTTTTATATCCATTTCCTCCGAACTGGCAACCGGACCGAGTCGATGAGCCTCAACTACTTTTTTCTTAGACGGGGGAGGACCGTGGCCATGGTTGTTCTGACCCTCCAACTGCTCCTCAGCAGAAGGTCTCTTCGCTCCAGACATAATGATAGTTGTCTTCTTTAATATAAAACGTCCTGAATAGAGAAAAAGAAATTAATTTTTTCCACCGTTCCACTCTTTAAAGTACAAAGAAGGTATGAATTCTTCTATTGTGCTAAAATAATACAAAGTGATGAAACAATTCGAGAAGCGCAACTACTTGGAGATATAAAATTTATTTTAAGATCAATCTTTTTTTAATTGATTTCTGAAACCTGGAATGAAAAATGTATTCTCAAACTGTTTCTGTAGTTTGTCGTCTGACAAATAAATTTTAAAGTATACAAAATTGTGAGGTGGCCAGATGAGTGGAATCAAATGTAGTGTACTATTCCCTGGCAGATTGTAGGCTTTGTTAAGTTTAAAAAAAATGGATTAAAGTACAAAAAGGGTATTGGGCAGTCCTTATAGCCTTGGGGCGGTTAGATGGATTCGTATAAGTTATAGCCTAGCCCTTGACCAGCTGAGCAACTTTTGTGAAGGTTGCACCCCCAAAAGTGGCGCGGTTTAGAAGCTAGAAATACACGGGAGGCGTACATGCCCGCCGTGTATTTCTAGCGCCCCAACTGTGCGACTTTTGAGGTTGGGACGCTCACAAAAGTCGTTCAGGAGGTAAAGGGTTATATCATATCTTTAATCCAGCCGATTCCGTCTGACCGCCCGAAAGCCATAAGGACTGCCCGATACCCTTTCTTAACCCTAAAAAATGCTCATTCGTTGCGTAGAAATTAGGATCAGGAATAGTCCATTTATCATGAATTGGTTAGGATTGCCCTTCGAATTGCGTGTCTAACTTCAAGTTGAAATAGCTGTTCAAAATCTTGTTGTCAAAATATCGTAACACCAACACCTAATAATGGAAATCTATTTGGTTATTATACTGCTGCTAGTGGAATCGAGTCCAGTCAGTTCGTTCAAGTACAGTACAGGTTGTCCCAAATGAATATGAATACTTTCAAAAATTCATACTTTCCAAAGTATTCAGAACCAGATCAGTAACCAGATATTCGGAAAAAAATATGAAATCTCGAAAGAACTTTTTTTTTATAATTTTTACATTTTACGATTAACAGAGGGTATTATCGATAAAGCGGTCTTTCTTAATTTTGGACTCCCAGAACCTAACAACGAAATTTTTAAGAATTATTTTCGAAATTTGAAAACCTCGATTTTTTTCCGAATTTCTTCTGGAAATTCTCTAAATTTATCTTTGAAATTTTCAAAATATCGGAATTAATTTTGAAATTAATTTTTGACAATTTTATAACTCTGCGATACGCCAGAAAGTTTCAAACTCTCGAAATGTCATACGCTAATAACGTTAAGAGGCTCCTCGAGTTCAAAATTAAGCAATGCCACTATATTGAACATACCCTTCGATAATCGTAAAATGTAAAAATTGTGAAAAGAAAACATAGTCAAATTTTATGTATTGAACAGCTATTATTCTAACAATGCAATGGCAGTAATTACTGAACTTTTTTTTAGCAGCCGCAGGACTCTAAGGGATCGGACCGCTTTGCGCCTGAATGGTGTTCGATTTCCCATGTTGAAATCTGGAGAGTAAAAACTCATTTAAAAAGCTTATATTTAAAATTAACTCGGGGAAAATTGCAAGCGGTTAGTCCTAGAAATCAAAAACACTTTACTTTGAAGAATTCTTTTTCAACAAAATAAAAACTGCGAATCCACGTACGTTATTTTATATTTCGTTCTGCATTTGGCTGTTTGTCTAAGCTCAAGCTGTTCGCCATGTTTATGTATGTGTCAACATTGGATTTTGAATAAATAATTCTCTAGCGGTCTTTCTGTTATTGACATTTCCCCCGGTCCCTTCTCTTATCAGTTTTCGGTTTGACGTTTACAACTTATTTAAATTAGTAAAAATGTTACCTCCAGATTCAGCAGCGGCGCCTTATTGTATTGTTATTCCTTCCCGGATGTCAATTTGAATTACTAGACGAATTTGAAATTTGAAAAATTTTAAGTTTCTAATTGATGATTTTGTCCCCCAGCTGGGTCCATCGACAGATGTTAAAATTGAATTTAAATAAAAGTTAGTCAGTTCTAGAATTCTAGATTACTGAATTTAGCTGAATGCTGAATTGGATAATACATAATACAGATTCTGTTTTATTTGCGAGACGAACCAACGGAAACACCCGGTGGCGTAGTAGGAGGTAATTTTTCACACCTTCAGCATTCTCTGCAGTGTTGCCGCCTTGTCAGTAATCCACCGTGTCAACAAATGGATTGCTGCGCTACGCGATGATGTCTTCTATGACGTCATGTCAGTGTAAATAATGAATCACGAACACAATATTTACATTCACCGGTCATAATTTCTTTGTGGAGTTCGAATTCCTCATTTTCACTGAAGGAAGTATGCTTAAGCGCCGTAATCTCCTAGTTGCATTGTATACAGAACTTAACCTGTGTCACTCGTATACATAATATACAAAAAATCCGCACTACTGAGGTCCCATTTGAAAAAAGTGAAATCGTGTGTTGAAATGCATGCTGATTCCAGCCTTTTTCATTTCGTGACAATGTTGAGAGGTGCCCATTAGATGCATTACAAAATTTTTTGAAAAAATTTAAAATAAATTTTTTCGTCAAGATTTTGATTGATTACACAGATAGTAACTTAAAAAAACTTAAGGGCATTTTCCTCTCTGACGCGAAATGAAAAATGGCGGAAACAGCATGTATTTCAACACACGATTTCACTTCTTTCAAAGGGGGACCTCAGGATTTTTTTTCTCAAAATTTCCAAAGATATGCCAAAAAAAGTACTTCATTTCTGCACGGAAATATTTTCAGACCCCACTCAGGAGATGCCAATTTACTGAGAAAAATGGGTGTCGGGTCAAGGTCCTGGTAGCGACTTTATTTTCGGTCGATGGATTCAGAACCATTAACTTAGGCAACACTGCGCGTCCAGCAAAAACAACAAATCTCTGTTTTCTTAACCT
>JAQGCA010002679.1:0-13348 GCA_034698945.1 Protaphorura quadriocellata | reverse complement strand
ATTTGGCTTCAATTTGGTGAAACCCCCGTGCGAATCGGTTATTTCGTTTAAAAGATATATAATTTCAAATAGGAGGAAATGTTTCGTGGATACCCTGTATTATAAAAATGAATATTTAGTTCAACTGTTCAGATCGCGTGGTTCAAATCCATCCGACATCAGCAGACGATAATAAAGTTACGACTTCCGAAATTTCCTCAGATACATATATATAATTAATATGTTGATGCCTTTAAAACGAATTTCCTGGTTCAGGAAAGCTTAGCGTGTCAGAATGAAATAATTCTTCTTTTGTTTCCGTCAACTGCTACTTAAATTAGACCATTTCTAAAATTCAGATGGGCCGACCATCAGAATTCTTGTTTCGGTGCGCCATACCTGACAAACCTGAACCTTGACCGATATTGAAATCTAAGTCACCATAAATGGCTTAAGACCATTCTGTCCACAAAAGAATAGCAGATATTAGTAATTTATTCATGGTGTGATAACGTATACCGGAAACATTTAACTAAGTGTGTAGCAAACTCAAATCTCACAGGAAATCTTGAAACAAATAGCCATCAAAGAATTACTGGCTCCTTACAATATGAGTAATATCAGCGGAATTGCATTACTCACACATTTAACACAGATATTCAAATAACATAATTTACACTCTATCACACTCAGTTAAAACCCATCGAGTAACCACATATATTATCTCATATTCGCGGACATTCATTTAATACCCACACTGTAACAGCTTTTTTGAAACGGTTGAATGAGCAATTAGAGTCTACGGTTTTTTTATTCCAGTACTTCGCACCAGTTACAAAGGAGCATTTCAATGCAGCGAAAGTCTTATAGTTATTACTAACATGAAGATTACTTGCATTTCTAGTTGCATGTGAATGTATCTCCGAATTCTGTCCTTATGATACAGATGTTGAAAAAAAAAAGCTTAACCGCAGGCTTTCTGGCATTCTCACCAAAAAAAGTGGCTGATGGCTTAGGACGAATATTTCGAGAGTTATAATCATCCAAAAAGTAAAAGTTTTGAGGAGAAAGTCCAAAAATCAGATTCAACATTTATTTATTTCGGAATGTGTGGATGAAATTCGTCAGAAATTTGTAACAATGCGCACCATGCATTGTACTTTCACGTTGAAAGGAGTCGATTAGGTGAACACAGTTAAAGTTCCTGAAAAATGGAAAACGAAACATGCGCAGCGGATTCTTGAGAAATTTTCTTTCTCCGATAGGGAAAACGACCCCTCTTTGCACTGGAGGGACTTGTTTCGACTCGGAATCATCGTGGTGAGCGCATGTCGCATGTGCATTCATAATTCGTGATAAAAAAAATATTTTTGTTACAACTAATCCGGTGTAATCATTGCTTGCACATCGTCACCTGTTTTGCTTTTTGATCAGTAGTAAGCGACCTTGGTACCCACCTGGCGCGAATTTTTCTTGTACTGAGTTCTTGAGTCGAAATGTGCAGAACCGACCTAAATGCTTTTTTAAAGCCACTAACGAATTCCCTAACCGTATGCCGTTGCGTTGTTCAGGCTAGTCAATTTTTTTACCCCTGCACTAGTTGTATTCATTTTTGGCAGAGATACGTCATCTTGGGTGTTCAGGTGTTTTTCGTGTCTGACCCCGTTATCTGACACTACGGATGGACAGAACACAAGTCCCGTAAACACTCTGCAAAATTTTATGGGTTTCGGTGGCGAATTTCCCTTACAGTAAAAATTAAATAAATCACCAATCTCGGCTCAAAATACTACTTTTCGAGGATAAACATCAGAATTAAAATAAAAAGTTGAATCATGCTCGAACTATTGGGTGAAATCTCATTAATTTTGATGTGCCATCCTAAACATTGTCGGGGAATGCGAGGAATTGATTTCAGAATTTTGGGGTCCTTTTAAAAACAAAGAGGCATGGAATTATTGTTCAACCATCGTATCCCACAAGTTGTCCGATTCCAATGACAATTTATGAAAAGTATACAAAAAGTTACCCGGATGCCAGTATCATTAGCCTGAAATAATTTTGTAGAGTCTTTTTATCAGAGAGTTCAGTCTCTTGTTTTTATATGAAGTACTTTAAATTGTATTAAAACTGAAATGCAACATTCTGTTGACCCAGGATTTGGATGAATTCCAAATAACAACCTTTGTTTTGACAGCATATTAGCCATATAATCCCCTATATAACTGCTATTAATGTCCATTTAAAAAACATTAAACACATTACATACTTCCGTAAATAATTTTAGAGCCGAACTATTCTTATGCGTACACAAGACATAATGTTGAGTTCTTATAATCGAGTAAATTAACATAATACTAATACGTGTGACGTTTTCAAATACGACTCTGTGTCTTTCCTTTTTGATCACCATTATGTACAACTGCATGCATCCATTTCGGAGTTTTGTACAAAAGTGAAACGTATTGAATTATTTTTAAGCCTGTATAATTTAATGGTTTAAAAGTTGGAAAAAGTTAGATTGATTCTCCCTCAAGCTGCTGTAAATTAGCAGAGCCTCCAACAGGTGGCATTATTTTGGTCTTGTTGGATTCATCTCGTCCGGTTTCTTCCTCCTCTGGATTATTAAACTGGATTTGTCGTACCACCTATCAAATGTACATTACTTTGAAAAGGAGAATAAATGCGGAAAATAAATCTTCAGAGGTGGCTAAATTTGTGATGGAACATTCCGGAAAAAAAGTACATTACCAAAACAAAATCAATGAAAATGTGAGGGAGCTCGGAGAAACTTTTTTTACTTTTTACACTTCTGGAAGGATTTGATTGGAGATCCTACGACGCCGACATTAAGAACAAGAATCGGATTAACCAGATGGTTTGGTCGGAAAAATTCATTCTCAAAGTCTCAAATTTCTTGATAATCCCGCCTATCGTCCCAATAAATCCCAAGTGTACAGCACCCCCTCTGGCTCCACCCGAACAGGTTAACTGTTCCAATTACCCGAACGGTAACCGGAACAATGAAACTGTTAAAATCGGGGTGATGATAAAATTTGGATTTGACGTGGATGTGTTTGAAATTCATTTGAATGAAGTCTATGATGTTGTGGATAAGTTTTTTATCATCGAGTCCACGAGAACTCACGAGAAGACTTTATGAAAGCCGTTAATATGGAAAGAAGTTCGATATCAAAAAAGATTCGTCAAATTCGCACGGAAATTAAATCATTTTATAATTGATGATGCTCAAAATGCAGATGTTTCGGTCAAGACAAATTCGTCCATTTGGTTAATGGAGAAATTAGAAGAAAGGCTGAGGTGGGAGAAGTTCTTGGAATGGAACATCGCTCACAATTTTTTCTGCGGTGATGACATTATTGGTATGATCTGAAACTAAAGATTTTAGAATAAGAAATATTGACCTTGAATTTACCTTTGCCACTATTTACAGGTTTTGTGGATGTAGATGAATTGCCATGAAGGGGGATGTTAAACATGCTCAAGTATTGTCAACTCAGTCGCGGGAACTTGGATTTTGGGATTTGGTTTCCTTTCGGAAATATTAACCAAGCATTTGCGACGGATTTCCCGGTCCCAGGCTACCCGTACACGTATGCTGCCCCCTCGTTCTGGACATTTCAGCACGCACTTGAAGTCTATAATTCGAAACATGAAATTCCATTCAAAACACGAGGAAAAACTCCAAGTTATTTATTGGGCGGAATAAGAAAGGTTGAGGTGGGAGAAGTTTTTGGAATGGAACAACGCTCACAATTTCTTTTCTGGTGATGACATTACTAAACTGGTTAACGGTAAAATGTATAAATGATAAAACGTCGTTGAAGTAAAAATTAAATAGTTGTTGGCAGGAAACCGTTTTGACAAAGTTGGCTGTTTCGAATTTATGTTTATTTACTTAATAAATATACGTTTATATATTTATTCTTTCAAGAAAATCTGAAAGAAAATAAACCATTTGGCCGTTAGTTGCTTCCCTGCTTAACGAATGAGCAGAGCACTGGCGATGCAGTTCATGTAACTAAGGAGTAGCTGAAACTCACCTGTCACTTTCACCATTATAGTTATTAATATTTAGTTTGCAATAGAATAGGTGTAGTAGTTTGGCGGAACCGGCAACTGTGTAGCCATCATTCTCCTGCAATTCGCACATAACGGTTTCGCCCATAACTGTAGATCCCTTAGGATGTAGTCGACTTTACAACTCAAATTCGCGTATGAATTGAAATTGAAACAAATTCGAATATTTGTAACCTTCAAAATCAATAGCCTGGCAAACCAGCCGAGACTCCTCCAGTCGTCAGAACCTAACCAATAGCGCTTATAATGGTTGTCGGCTCCACTCAGATTGTCATTGTGCCGCCGCCGTATGCTGTTCTGTAATATACTAAAAATTAAAAAATTATCGTTATCCTTATCAATAAAAAATAGTTGTAAACTACAAAGTCGAACAAAAGTCGATTGAAAGTATGTTCAGAGTATTGTCCGTCAGGTGGGCCAGGGAATCTAAGATTCAATTTTGGGTTTGGCACAACTTTCTTTTACTCAATCTGCTAACGTACTGCGCTTCATTTTACCAATTGCTTCAAGAGGTATCACTTCTATTCACACTTACAAGCATATCGTTCATTCTCTTTATTTCAAAAATAATTTTGTATTATCGCGTCCATATTTTATTATTTCAATACAATTGGGTTCATGGACGCTTTGTACAACGTTGATTTGAAAGCCTTTGTCCTTCTTTCTTTCTTTACGACTACGTCTTTTGAAAATTTGGGATGTTTTTTGCTTCTCTGTTCTTTTGTGCTTGGCCGTAACTGTCTTTTATGCTCTGCCCATTGTTCATTTGAAAGCCTGTGGTTATCACGTTCTTCTACCAAATTTATACAATTTGATATACGGTATACCCTTTGATATATGCGCTATCTGGATACAGGCGGAACGACCGCTCTAATAATATTGCTTTGAAGTCATGAAATGCTTCCAGAAAAGCATATAAAAGGAGTGACAGACAGACGGACAGACTAAGGGGTCGCTCGTTTACGACGTAGTATACTATAATACTGGTCTCACGACTTAATAAATAGTCATTATAAAACAATTCAACTAATTTGATCATGTTTATTCAAAAAAAAGATGAATGGTTTGTTGGCTGGTATTCCAGTTTTAATACATTGTTGTAAATTGCGATAGTTTTTTTATTACCTATTCCATGGATTAATCTAGCGAGGACATTATTCCAGTATTAATATTTGGCTCTAGCCCTCTTACGGGCCGAGAGTGTCTACAAAATACTAATTAATTTTGTAGTGTGGCATATCTTGATTCAAGTTTTACTTTTTCTTGACAAGCTAACGGCATTGTGAATTCATCTCTGAACTTTTCTCGACCATTTAATGAATTTTTTGGCTGAGTATTTGAATCCCACAATATTCATACAAATACTTACTATTGTCAATCATAGGTGTACGTACTTGTACTGATTCTGTTGACATTTCATCAAATTAGATTTTAACGTCAGGCACGTCTGAAAAATATTAACGAAAAACAAAGATATTAATCTGGACCATCATTGTCAATCTAAGTTTAGTGATACAACTTTTAAGAGTACAATTTTTACTGCAATCGCACAAGACAACCCAAATTTTCTTAAACTTCCTGCATCTTACATTATCTTATCAGTCATCCTGTCATTCAATTGAATAAGTAAATTACAAGGCACATGCAAAATATTACATATTTAGGTGTCACCTGGACGGTTAACCACCCACATGCGCGAAAGTAAATATGCCGGGAAAAATATTTAGTTGCCTCTATGTGGCACACAAAGTAATGAATTTATTGCGGAACACCCTTGCCTTAGGACCAAGTGTTTCAACAGCGGAACTGCGTAGCACCACTCAAAGTCATATTTTTGACCATACTGTTTCTCTCGGATGAAATGAGATGTTGGATAGATTAAGAACTTAATTCTATGATAATTAATTATGAGAATACCAAAAACCACATCACATTTGCGTCCAGGTAATTAAATTTACACATAGGAATATTTTAGCCTAAGAAATCACAAAAGCGGAAGCGCGGTTAACGCGAAACTATTATGAGAATACCAAAAACCACATCACATTTGCGTCCAGGTAATTAAATTTACACATCGGAATATTTTAGCCTAAGAAATCACAAAAGCGGAAGTGTGGTTAACGCGAAACTATTCGGAATTCTTGTATCCGTGAGGGATATCACGATTCAAAGAGAGAAATTAACTTCGGAAACGGTTTTGTACAACGGCGCGACCCAGCAAGATTTAAAAATAGACACAAGTGTTCACCGCTGATACCGGCTACACGGCACGGTCAAAATTCTTTTCAGATTGACACTTAAGTTTGTATGCTTACATCGTGCCGATAAACTTAAGTTCCTTTGATACGTTGAGTGAGTTCATGTATGTAAAAATAAATTTATCTGTTCAACATCGAGCGGCGTTAAGTCCACACCAATTCCAAGAAAGGTCGCGGGTGGCAGTATCATTAATAGATCCTGCGACCATTAATGACAATGTCACTCACGGTTCTCTGTGCCCGCATTGACACTGACGGTTCAGCCGACGTAACTGGAAATGTCACTGCTGGCCCATTCAAACTTCACCTATAAGCTGATATTCTACAGGACACATACGTCGTGTCCCCGACCCTTCCCCACTTCAGCAGGATTCAATAATGTTAATGAATTAATACAATTAATAAATTTTAAATTGTAGCCAGAAAAAAATTGATACTGCTGTGACTCGTATTTTGCCACGTCAAGCATCAAGCCTCATAGCCATCCAATAAGGTTCATTCAAGTTCATACCTCGGACCGAGTGAGCTCTTTAACAGTTCCTATTTAGACACACATTAACTTTGCAATCAATTTAGCAATGTCCAGTAAGCGGTATTTTCCAGTACATTGTGACCGCGCCAAGGGAGGACTTATCATAGCGACCAGGTTTCAAAAACAATTCCTTACAGATTAAATGCTTCTCGAATGGACTAAATTTATGAAAAAATAAACACTGGTGGTCTCATCTCAATAGCGGTGATATAAAAATTGCGTGCTTGCCTTTGCCTTGTAACAAATTCGCAAATTGTCCGATGCGCATAAGTTGACGGTCCAACTTAGTGAAAATAGGACCGGATTTATACTTTTCACGTCACTATCATTTCAAGACAATAATTTTAAAACTGGTTATCGACCATTACAATGTATGTTAATTTGGTCATAACGTTAAAGTGAAATTAAAAATAGAAATCCGGCATAATATCAGCTGACCATAGCTACCAAGTTTGGCTTATGTTAATGGCTTACAAAACTTCGTTCTTCCCAAATGAACATATCTTTCTAGAATTGTGAAAAGATTCCACGACCGACTGGGCAAGGAAATACGTAAGTGAATATCAAGAGAACGTTCTTAACAAGAGAGTAGACTTCTTCCATAGGATTAATATTTTCACGCCATTAATTTTCTGTGATTGAATTAATTCGGGATTGATCAATATTAAAATGTCTCTGGCATTAAGGAGTGAAATTAATTCGTCGTTCAAGAAAGAAAGTTAAAATGCACCAGTCCTTATTTAGTGAAAAAAATTAAATGATGTCCTCCCTCCTCCGTATGGTGGAACAATCGAATCTCTCAGAATTGCCGACAAATCATTCGCACTCATCATATATGCGGCTATCATTGATTACACTATTTCGTTAACTTTGACGTATTAAAAACTCTTGTTGTTTGAAAGAGAGTTTAAAATAGTATTTACTTCTTAAATAAAGTAGAAACATGCCAATAATTTGTAAATACTAACACTTCTGCTTACTTCACGCACATTGCTTTGCTTTTTGTAATTGTCAATAGATTTTGAAATAAATTCCAGCACCAATGTTCAAAACTGAAAGAATAAACACATTCGTAAGGTCAAACTACGCCGCGATCATCGAATTGTCTTGCACTTGGCGTAGCGATTTTAGGCAACGAATAGTTTGTCAAGTTTAATTGGAATTGGACAGGTTTCGCATGCAAATTGACCTCCAATATTTACGCAAAATTCCGACTCATCATGCCGTGTTACTAGATGAATTTTGCTTATATAAAATCGGTCTAACAGTTAAATAAATAAATAAAACAATCAATCGATTAATCTTCGCGAACAATTGGAGAGGGTCCCCTTGTTTGAACGAGGGAATACTTATTACATTTCAAACTTGAAATTTTGAAGACAAAAAATCCGACGGATGATAATTTTTGACTAACATGGCAAAAAGAATTCCCTTCATGCTTCCCATTGCCCCAAAATCTCCGATGTCGGTTGGTATCAAAAAACAATTGCAGGACTTGAAGATTTGGTCCTAAATTGTGCGATTTCTTTTTGCCATCAACAGCAGCGATTTTGTTGAGTGAAAGAAAATGTGTTACACAGTCCACGCCTCTCTCATTTCTCTATAGTTATTACCATGATTAGTGTATAGGCACGATCCCGCTGCGCAATATTGCACTTAAATGGAATGGGACCCGCAATCGACATTCCGTGCTTTCTGCAATATGCGGAAGCCGATTGCGCATCACAATCAATAACCAACCGATTGGTTCGTTTGCGCACATTGCGGAAATTGCGGACATATTCCAACCATTGAGACCGTAGTTTTCGCATGGGAATGGACGGTTTGTTGTTGATTTCCGGTCCGCCAAATTGTGTTGTGGAATAGCTTTAATTCGCGCAAATTAATATTAGCAAGTGTAGTATTGCGGACATTGTGCTTGCGCAGTGGAATCGAACCTCAACCGTTTACGTTATTCCTATAACGTAAACTGTTGAGGTTCTAGATGTCCTTCAATATACACCGCATATGCCGCTGTATTTGCGGAAGCCATTGGGAGCGGGAGCGCGCCATGATAATAGCTGGTCCCGTCATCTTGGCCTGGAATTCACCAAACACTATCCAAATTCTACTCAAACATGATCATTATTTACTTCAATGTATTCCACTATTGATATTTTATCCTATCTCTTTTGCGGACATTGAGTTGCTCTACAAAATGCTAATTAATAATTTATTAGGATTTATCTCGACAAGCACACTCGCTTATAAATTCATATCCACTATTGTAATGGAATTTATGGCTTTTTATTTAGCTCCTACAAAATGCTTGCATATCAACGTACTATAAGGAAATGTGAAGAATATTTCCGAAGAACGAAGGTTTTTAATTTTTAATTCAATCTATCCATCTATATTAATTTCGCTTATTTAGCAAAACAATTTTCAAGAATACAGCTTTTATTGCAATCGCCAATATATTAAATATTGACTACTAGAATTTTGTTAATACAGTTTCATGTCCAATACAATAAGTAGAATAGCATTATACAGAAATTATTATTAGATGTAACCTAGACGGTCAACAAACCACATGTACGGAAGTAAATACGCCGAAGAAAGTATATATACTATGCACTATCAAACATCTGATCAAAAAATGGCAGAACTTTCTCTCCCCGGACTCGGGACAAAACATGCAACAGTGACTCAACAGCTCATCTAGTAGCATCGTATTTTTGAACATTCTGTTTTTTGTCGCTTAAGAATTTGGGTAAAAGACGTCTTAAAGTTAATTCTGTGATCATGATTTCTGAATATACCAAGAAACACAACACATTTGAACACGTCTTGTCCAGGTAATTCAATTTCTGTCGTGGTATATTTTCACAACAATTACGGCGTAGTTAGTTAATAATTTTAGTCAATCACAAAAGGGAAAGAGTGCTTAACAAAAAATTGACAATGAGGCGCGACCGGGTTTTAGTGAATCGTTTACCTTTGACATTGGACACACCAAGGAATCATATTAATCTTTGGTTGCTTCTGCAATAATTGCACGGTACCAGCCCATCATTCTAATTAAAATCAAACACTCCAATGTATGAATATTCCGGCAGTAAACTCCTAAGCATTTTAGAAAATCAAAATTCTTCATTTTTGTCGAATATAATATATATTCCAAAGCTAGCAATTCACATACGAGTATGTAATTAACGAGGGAGCCACCATACCTCTCAACAACCGATTCGGAAAACTTCCTATCGCCACTTCTATACTCTGTGTTCTAAATTAAAAATTAATTTCTGGCCGAAAATACGCGGCAACATATAAAGTTATGAATGCTTCAATCTTTTAAATAATCAGCTTTAATATTTCAAAGGTTATCTAGAAAAATCATTTTTTTGACAAATTTAGTCTTGAGATCAGATTTTTTGGGAAGTTGCATTGATGTCTCATGTTAATATGTTCAGAACATGTATTCCCCTCTAGAGCTCGCAACGGTCCGCTCCCAGGCAGAAACCGGACCGAACCGAACAAGATTAGGACCGGACCGAGACCGACATTTCGGTCCATTGGTAAGGACCAAACCGGGACCGACCCAGTCCTGTCCCGGTTAATGTTTTCAATTTGTGCGGCCTTGTAATGCATTTCGTGTTCAGACAGCTGAGGGAATAGTAACTGACGAAAGCAATCGTAAAATTGTATACAACCTAGCTCAAGATAAAGATTGTATTGCGTCGAAACTCGGTCCAAGACCAGACCGGACCGCGGTTCCCTCCGGTCCACGTGTTGCAACCGGGACCGCAGAAGCTATACAGAACTTAGTCGGAGTTAAAAACCGTCATGCGCCAAAAACTCGTTGCGGGACCGAACCGACCTTCTTCGGTCCTGAAAATACAGGACCGGACCGGACCGAACTTCGTCGGCTCTAAAAATCCGAGACCAGACCGGGACCGGACCGTGGACCGCGGTCTGGTCCTCGGTCCGGACCGGGAACGCTGCGAGCTCTATTCCCCTCTTTGCACTTCTTGCAAAAAAATATGTCTACCTCCTGAACGGTAATAGTGGCTGTCGAACAAGAAAACAGTTCGGCATAATACGTTTGGAAAGCTTACCAGCCGAATTAAAATTTTGTAGCCAGGTCGGTTGTTGACAGGCTGCCCTGTTCCGTTGAAAGGAATACGTTAGGTCGTCCTATTAAACAGTGTACACGTTCTTTGTCCTTCTTAGCTGATTAGAAATTCATTGGAGTACTGCCTTGCCTTTCCCGGAACTGGGGACACGAAGGTGTTCGGTGTTTCAATAATTCATTTAATAGCACCATAAAATAAATTACATCTTTTGTGGATAACCATGTGTAAAACATTACAAATTCAACTCTGAACATGTCTCCACCATTTGCATGATCTTAACTCCTTTCCCTTCGCCATAACTTACAAGCTATCTAACGCCAAGCCAAAGGTGAAACATATCTGACAATTTTGCAAGCTATTGTAATATGGTCAAATATTCATTCGGCATCGTTTCGCACTTTATCCACCATACTTGATTTCCTTAACATTTTCATTAATTTGTAGATTCCGCAAAATCAAATGGTTGCAAATAGCCATAAAATGGTACACGGATTTCGGATACGTCACTATTTGTACACCATATAAATGGAATACTACGAGCGGACAGCTAGACATTGTAAAGTCCAAATGGCACATTCGAATTCGTATTTTCTTCACAATACTCGCAATTATTGCCACAACTTCCCACGTCTTTACAATTACTCTAGATCTCGCAGACAAAAGAGTGCCATTAACAAAATTCTCCACTCTGTACCGCCTTGCTGCTGCTCTTGTCTGTGGATCCCTCGTACTTCTGCAAATACACACAGCAAAAAGAATCTATGAAGTTAAAGAATTCTCGAACGATGCTCTGAAATATTTGAATATTATGGAGAAACATGGAGTCATTGATTCACCAAAAAAATTTGACAGGATGTGTGCAATCGTCCTACTAACATTGTTTCTCCTGGCTCTTGGAACGGTTGGAGCCGGTTTGATATTGTACTGGGCTAAATGTGAAATGCATCTTCTCAGCAGTGTTCTCCCAATTTGTGAGGAAAGAATAACGGAAGTGGGGATAATTATTAAAACTCACAAAACACTACCACGGATGATTTTGTACTCCACCATTTACATCATCGTTGGGATCCAACATGCGGCTACAATTTTGATATATATTCCCATGCTCACAATATCAGTTCTGGGATGCAGCCTCGTTTTGCAGAAAATGAGGTATTTGTGTATCCTTAACATCTATAAAGTTTGATAAATCCCATCCTTGGTGAATATATACCGTCCAATCGAATAAAGTAAAGTCAGACTTTATAAAACCTGTGTCCGATTCAGAGTAGTGCATTTCCTGGCAACCAGAAAATTTGCACGTGAATGTAATGTATAGGCGTATGATTCTATTCGCCCGCTAATATGATAGGTAGTATCACAACAGAAATAAGGCCCAGTAACGTTTAGTGTGACCAGTTGTGAAATTACGAACCCGACTTTGCTTATTTACATAGTTGAACTTATATCTAGAATAATTATAACGCTTAACGTATATAATGCATACGTTTTTGGAATTAATGCAACCTTTAACAACTATTCCGTTTCAGAGATGCACCGATCAAGCCAAGGCGGAATCCTTTCGTCAAGAAAAGTATTTTACTCCTGCACTACCGATGTCTTCAAATGCTATTTGTGAGAATCAACATTACTCTCGGAAGATACGTGTTTCCTTATGGCATTCTGGTTCTCATGATCGTACTCATCTTACTCAACTTCATTCTAGTACTCCTTCCATTTCAATATTATTTTCTTGTGTTTGTTCCAATGTACTTCACAATCATCATCTTCTCCGCCACAATAATCCGCCAAGGAGTTTTCTTCGCTGACATTTCCAAAGGAATCATTGATGGACAAAATGCCGACTGCGGTACGCTGAAGGGATATTTTGCCTTGCAGTTAAGAACCTGTCCTCCGCTTCGAGTTGACTGCGGCGGATTTCTTTATTTGGAAAGGATGACACTACTGGCAATATTTGGTGCAGTCATTGATTACACTGCACAGCTGCTTCTCACATATTCAACTGCGTAAATCACACTGCTTAATGTTGCATTTGGAATGGAGCTTCCTTTCGATATTAAAAGGTATCGCCATTGACTTGATCCTTCTGCTGTAAAGCAGCTGTTCCAGATCAGATTCAATCTGACCACCTCATATTTACCAGTCCGATTTTGAATGTATCTAGACAAATTAATTTTATCGTTTCTCACTCAGACATCACTGAATTACTTCATGGTGTCTAACTTTAGAACTAGCGCAAATCAATTTGGTTTTAAAAAGAAAGTCGGTACCAAACTTGTATGTAATTATGTATGTTAAGGAGGAGGTCTAGGGGAACAATAAGGTACTGCCAAGCCACCTAGATCATGCCGACTAAGCCACCA
>JAQGCA010002678.1:0-13350 GCA_034698945.1 Protaphorura quadriocellata | reverse complement strand
CGGGTCGCCGTTGTTTGATTTCGGCCAAACCCTATACCATTGCCACTCTAGCCTATAGGGTATTATAATCTCTTTGGCTGATACAGAATGCAGATCATCTCATGCATAAACAGATTTTCATAAAAGATACTTTCTTTCCGGAACCACTGGACTGGATTGTAGCACTCTACATAACCACATCATTGTTAAAGTCTGCACTTATTATTAGTCACACCATTAGATTAGACTCCAATCAGAGATGTTAAAATCTGGAAATTTTATTAATTAAATCTAATTATCGACGCATTATAATAAGTTCTCTTTCAAGTAAATAATTTAAATGTCAACTGTATAAAACTTTCACTACAGTGCAGATTCTGTAAATGTTTAATGTAGTAGTCATGCATTAATAATTTTTATAAGGGTATTCGTGCATCACAGAATGAGAAGTTTAGCAATACTTGAAAATCCAATTGTGGATTTATTTTTAGAAATGCATGCATATTAAAGTACCGAAACACCATTGTTTGGGAAACATTTCAAAAATTTCCGCTTCTACTTTGCACTGACTGTAACATATAACAATGCAGACTTCACAATATTATCAGGAAAGTCCAGTTCTTCCATCCCTGGATTTATTTCCCTTGCATAATCTAATCTGTGGAGCGGAGTCACTCACATTCGTATGCATCCATGCATTCATTCTAGTCCAGTCTGGGCCATACCATTATGACTAGCCGAGGGAGACTTTCACTCTGATGACTTGTCTATCCAGAGACACAGTTCCTGGAGAATAAGCACATGCAGTGTAGTGTACTGGAAAGCATGGACCCGTAACGTAACCTAACGCAGCATCAGACTTACAAGGAATCTCTTTCACAAGTAAACTCCAGATCAAAACCTAACAGCGTCAATATATTGCATGTGTGATTAAAAAGTAATTTCTGATTCCCGATTACTTGATGTATTGGAATTTTCTCAGTTAGGTATGCGTTCTGGGATATTCGAAATATTTCATGCGCGCTGTTGATACGATACCATTTGAATGTTTCTGGATCGATCCGGTTTTAACATGAAAAGTAATTCCTTTGTCAGATGAGATGTAATGAAAAAATCTAGCGTAGAATGTACTACGAATGAGAAAATTGTATATACAAGAAAAAGGCAAAGGGAAAGTGGGCATGGTAACAAATTCCCATCATATGATGTGATGACCAAGCTGTTCATTGGAATTAGAGACGATCGATCGATTTGTCTCCCGGTTGCTCCTGACTGATCTAAATACGTAGGATAAATATACGGATACACGGTTTCTAGCTCTAGACTAGAACTAGACGACTGCCCTTCACGTCTAATGTGCCTTAGGGACATAGCCACGCATCTCTATCTCATATTGAACAAACTAGTCTTAGTCAGTATTTACTTGGCAATTTTCTAGGCTGGTGCGCATTTATTTTAACCAGTCTGACAGCCTTACCCCCGCGTCCCCCCACTTCCTCTCACCAAAGGATTCTTAAAGTGAAACAGGGGGGTGTCAGAACATTAATGAGAGCCCAAGTTGTACGCACCTTGCGGAACGAAACTGAACATAATGCATAATATTTCCCAGTAGTATTCACCAGAGTATAAAATTCCAGAGAATATCTTACAAGTTCCAAATGGTCAGTAAACTTTAGATGACTAATTTCGGCTTCCAAATGCTAGAGCAAGATTCAATGCGATTACTCACTTTTTTAGAAGAGGAATACAGAAAATTAGGTCGTTATTGGATTATTTACCCTTAAAAAATATTATTGCCTAGTCACAGCACTAGTCACTCACCAAACTCAATTGGTTTGCTCAATTTTAATAGGAATTTAAATAGGTGGCAATTGTGGGAACCCCCTGAAGTGAAAGCTTGAGTGAAAGTTGAATTGCCTTAAATTGAATACACGCGTCTGACTGTGACTGCCTGACATGTCCGTATTTCTGTAGTAGGCTAATTATAAAATAGTCGAGTCATTCACGATACGACAACCAGCCAACCGGGACTAAAAAAGGGTTAAACCCATGCCAAGTCATAGTACTCAAAGGGTTGAACCAAACTTTGTAATGTATGCGCAAGAGGAGGGGAAATATTTTAAAGTGTTGAGAATAAGCCAAACCAGAGATCGATATGTAAATCCAGCCTTTTTTGCATAGAGACGCTCGTGCTTGGCCGGTCTTTGTCGTGACACCTTTTTTTAGTGGCGCAAGTTTAGGAGTTGCTCCGCCTCTGGAAAGATACGAAACTTGCCATGCATAGACCAGGAAGGAAGAATGAAAAAAAATACCACAATCCGATCCGACCAAGTTCCTTTGAACCCGATCTTTCTTTTTTACCCATGGATTTACATATCTATGGGCTTTATATGTAAGTCTGCATGTTTCGTACATGCGCCAAGGCCAAACCCACTTGTGTGTATTCTCTTCAGATAAGTGAATTTCCGCCTAGTACGATGCGATGAAAACTCATACAGGCAACCGGAAGAGAAAGCAAAGTGTAAAACAGAAATCTTAGCAAGAATATAAACAAACAACTTTCTCCATGCTTTGATAATTATTGTTGAATTTCTTTTACTTTTTTAAAGGTGTGCCAGTAATTTACACAAAAGATTTGGAAATAATTTTTGGATATTCTTTAATGAATTGTAGGTGTATTTTAATTAATACGACTTCAATTGAATTCAAGGAACCAATTCATTTGGATTTTAAAGATAATTCTGTATTGATCTAAGAAGGCCAATATTTCTACTTTGAGTATGGAGACAGACATAACGTACAATTTTATTTTCCCTATACATTTTGGTATGGATGTCAGGAATTTTCTAATGGTAGCTTGAAATTTTGGTAATTGGTTGAATTAGATGGCGAAAACAGATATGGTTTGAATCTAGTCTCATATTATTGTTCCATAGATATTTAAAAAAAATCTTCAACTACGGCTTAATTGACTGAATTATTCTAAAATGAAGTTTTCTGTAGTAATTAACAAGTTTCGACTGAAAACATTTCCTGGAACTCATTATAGTATTATAGTAAGTAGTAGTGTGTGGCCAGCCTGAGTGATTAAATTGATATGAGATGTTGAAAAGCAATCTGTGGATGAAGGCCCGCACGATTCAGTCGGGTTTTAAGTCATCAACCCGGCCATCTCACCGACCTTCGGGCGTCAGTCAGACAACCCTTCTTCTATAGATTAGGTCATACATTCGTAGAGGTACCCAAAAGATGAAAAAAAGGGTTTAAGGTTTAGTCACAAAAAATGGACGATCAAAAGTAAGCAGGCTGTAGGCAGCGTGCCTTATTTTCAGTTCATTTCAAGTAAGGACTACAGAAGTACATACAAAGTTTTTTTAGAACGAACATCAGTTGGGCGCACGTGGGGCTCGTGTGTGCGTATTGCGTATATCAATAATCTCTTCTGACTATTCATACAACATGGAGATCCGTCCAAACCTAACCAACCACTTCCTTCCATGATTTTCACATTTCACATTTCTCATGGAATGAAAAATCAAAAAGAAATCATTCAAAACGTGTATGTCTGTTTCGGCAATGCCTTGATGATTGACTTCATTTCACTCTCCATCTTTTATTTTGGCGGACGGGTCGACGACGACTCTTGAAAGCACTCCGAATGTTTTGATTGATAAGCTAGATTGAAAAAAATGGGAAATCTACTACATACTCCTTGATTCTATGGGTCCATTCAAAAAATATACACAAAATATGTGTGTTCTCTCTTGCATAGCACAGTGCTCACTTATTTTGACTTTCTTTGAAACGTATGTGCGTACAAGTGTACGTATTTGAACATTTCTACCCAAAACTAGACAGCCGTCGAGTTAGAGAGAAAGTGAAATTTTTATCGAGTAAAAGTTGTTCCGTTGGGAAAAGTTTGAATGAGAATTTTCTCTGCGGTCCGGTCCATTCTCCACGGCACCACCGTCCAGTCCGGTTCGTCTGAACTATTCTAACTACTAAAGTGCATTTTATGTATGCTTCCAACACCAATCCATTCCAAAGAATCCAATGGAATCGAAAATGGGAAATCCAACGTAATGTACGTGTAAGGAAACCTAGAATCGATTTCCTTTTCTTATTCGAACCTAAGGTAAAAGGAATAATATATCGGTGCTGACTATTCAGGATTCAAGAATAGGAATATGTAAGTATAGAGGGAATAAAAATAAAATGAAATCATTGGCACATGTTGAGACTGCATGAGCATCATTGAAAATAGGTGTGAACGGACCTCATTCAATGCCCATCAAATGCGAAAGTTACAGAGAGGGCCAGACCATACAGTCCAAAAAATCAATTTGACTCCATTATTTCCATAAAGTGTTTTTGGGGTAAAAAAAAACCCAAGTCCAGACCGGAGTTGCGAGATGTGATGTAAAAAAGAGCTAGATTGACGGAGGCATTGACAACAAGGCTTTGTGCGTAGCTGGCTGAAGTTGCTGGAGAAAGTCTTCCAGTATGTCCATCCATGTCCAACAAGAAAATTTGTGGTGACCAATGAAACGATGCATAGCATGGACGTCGAACCCGAATTCGGGAGATTTTTTTTGTACGTAAGTATTAGTTCTTGGACTTGGCTTGGCTAAAAGCACCCCCGTCACTTGCAGATGTTGCCTGTAAGATTTTTGCCCATATTTCCTTACAGACTTTGACTCTCCGAGGATATTGTGAGAATGGCGAGAGAAGTCGTCTTTTCAAGTGGATTTTTTTTCTGGAATAGCATAGGGAATAAGGAAACAGACGTCCCAAAACTCTTTTCCAATTCAATCTCATACTTTATTATATTACACAAACAATTTTCCCCTATTTCCGAATAATATTACAAGGCTTGGAGGTATTTTCCTATCCTTTTCCTACGACGGATGGACGAGCGGACGTCTCATGTCTTCCGGTTCTTATTCAACTTTATACATTATTACAGAACATGACGAACATGCCCTGAAGATGATCTTTCTTCCGCATATGGTTCTTCTTTTCAGCAAATAAATACTTACAACAGTGCAGGTGGGGGAGAAAAAATGATTAAACTTTTTTTCCAAAAAATTTGCAATTTTTTCTTATTATTTATTTATTTTCTCAGAGAAAGTACTTCCTTGGGTAAAGTATTCCCTCAGGCAAAATATGTACGTAGCATTTGTAAACATTTTGATCAATGTAGAGTGTACTTGTCCAGTACGAGTGGAATACAATTATTATTGTTCGCATGTGGAAAAGACATATGTACTTGTATACATATAAATTTATTTATTCGATTCTCTCGGCAAATGTGCATTCAGAAAAACACACAACTCATTCAATTTTTCAATGTAGTGAGGAGTGAGCCAGTCCAGGTATATTATTTTGTCGTCGTTTATTTGGAAAAGAATAATACTCAGATGCATGCAATCTTTGGAGGTACATACAAATATGTGGTATTGCATGTATAACTGAATTTTTTGGAAGAAAAAGTAATGCTTTGTAGACCAGAAAACTAATAACCTAATGCAAACATACACATAGTATGTATGCCAACAAATGTATGTACATAAAAGAATGGAGACAGACGAAGAAATTAGGTAGAAATAATATATGGCATTTTACATGGAACTAGTGGCCCTGGACAAATACATGTATGGATTTCAAATGCGGGGAAAACAACCTTTTTCTATGTTTTCCTCGTCATCATATTATTTCCTTTACCCATTTATTACGTACGAATGTACGGTTTATTTGCCATTTGACCATCATGAAACGAACTGGTGAGTTGGTTTAATAATTTATACAAACAAACAAATGTTTCATGCATGCATGCTCTCGTTTCACTTTTTCGCAAACATATTTCATGCATTCACGAAGTAGGTATTACGGAACTGAGTGTATACTTCACTTGTGTCAGTTCACTGGAGAAAATGCGTCCATTAATACCTTACTTTCTTCCCAGTCTTATTTAAATCGCCACCGAGTGGTGAATAATGTCATTTCTATACAAAAAACTAGGAAATCTAGTCTTCTAAAACAAACCAGGTGGATATCCATCTAAGTAAAATGGAGAGGTAGCACATTTCACTTTCACTTCAGAGACCGGGGTAGAGTGAGAGGAAAGACAGTCGGACAGACGAACAGAATCCTTGGGCCATATATTTATTGGTCAGTATAGGTTATAAGTATAGACATCTTATGGGTATGGGATGCCTAAAATCAAGAATATATACCTGAATATTGAGTTTAACATACACATTCTAAATGCTGTGACTACAAAAGTTTAATATCCTATAATCATTTTGGCAACATCTTACGTTCTTAAACTTGTGCAGAGAGACAGAAATTGAAAACTGGGGACAAAAGATTATGCCTGAAATTCTGAAATATTGACAGGGTCTACACAAATTACATAACAGGACATAAGCAGCATGTTTTGAAATAAATATTGCCGATTCATCGTCCAACCTTGTTATTCCCTATTGAACACAACTACGACTGGGGTAAATCATCCATATTTTAAAAGACTTGACTCAGGTGACTAAATACACGATACACGATGCCATACCTTTTTTATACTTTTTCCTAACAATATCTGAAATTCATCTTCCTTTTCTCATAGTATGGTCGGTGCGTGTACCATAGTATAGGAGAGTGACATGCGAGTTTTTCCTTCACTTCGAGCGCAGTAGGAAGTATGAATTTTCTATAGTTGAATTTTCTCCTAATGGAATATTCTTTGATTCCCGTGAATCCGGTAGCCATAATGTCCACTCTTACATATTTCCTTTTTACCCATATTCCACAATGTAAAGTAAAATTTATTTTTGTCATCGTGGGGAGCTCAACTTCAGCTTTTGCCTTTACCCGTAGTACCAACCACTGTGATCCAAACTGTAAACAAGGCCACCATTACCAATTCGATCACCCATCTAACCACCCGCCTCTATTTTTTCAAAAATTGTACCCCCAATTACACCATCATCCACCAAACCAAGTCATTACAACCCATTTGGTTTTATTATACCAAAATAAAATAAAATAAAATAACTTCGAAAGGGTTGAGTACCTTTTTGCATGGGCGCAGGGTTTCAATTATTGATAGGCGTGAAGTCGGACGGATTTGGGGGGATTTCATCATTTTCACATTATTTATGGGTTTTCAATTTTCATGCTTAAAAGAAAGGGTCAAATGGAAATGGTAAGGCAGGGCAGGGCTTGCAGCACATGGTCCTAATTTACCGACGTCCGTCCGTTAATCTAATGGTCCGTCGATCGTTTTTGTGTCCATACGAATGATCTGTGTTCGTTGTCCGATCGTAACAAGTGTGAAGAAGTTCATGGATGTGATGGGAGTGCATAAATCACAGATTTTATGTATTATTCTCAACATTCTTACGAGTTCTAAAAAAAATTTGATTCAATTCAATTCAATTCCTTCCAAAGTTTTACGGAGGTACCTTATTGGTCATAAAAGGGTGGGAGCGGTATTGTAATTGGGGTTTTCTATTATATTAGGGTGTGGAATGTATTTATCCGTCCGTACATGGTCTGGTACGTGCGATGTCAGTTACCCCTTTCTGCTCTGGATAAAAAAGAGTAAAAAGAAATAGAGTGGTCGAACCTGGCAAGGGGACCCTCTTCGGAAAAACGGTGTCGGGTCGTGGCGGACTCCGCCTAAGTCATATTTTATATCTCGTTTATATTATCATCATGTTGATAGACCTAGAGTACATGACGGAGGTCAGGATGTCAAAACTATTATCGTCCGACTCTCAAGTTTTTGACGTCTTCTCCACGCTCTCCTGATTCCCAGTATTGTTGGCATCCCCAATTTCGACCCCGCTTGCATGTAGCATATTCCTGACTTTGGAGCTTGTGTACCAGATATTTTATTTAAATTAGTTAGAACTATAACTTTGGAATATTTCCTGACAATGTGCAAGTCTCACAAGTGCTTAAAACTGCAACACAGAACATCATATTTGTTCGTTAACGGACGTCGAAGAAATATATGCATAATTGTTCGGTGTTCCGCGATCTCACTAGGTAGTACGCAGAAAAAAAGGAACCTGCTGTGCAGTCTGAATTCACAGTTAGCACATCCTTGAAGGTGTTTATCTATGAATTTGAACATAACTTCGTTAATTAAAAGTGCTTGGAATGTAAGATAATCAATGAGATTGGCTACGTAGATTTGAGTGCATTATTGTACAGCTACAATCACTAGAAACAGGGATTAAAATCATGAAAGTTATTTAACCGGCCGGAAATGGGTAGTTAATTTCTTTTATTATTTTCAAGAACCTGAGTTTGCGCTATTGTCAACATTCGGACGGTTAAATTCCGAGTGGGCTATAATTTGGCCAAAAAGATAACATTCCCTCTCCTCTGAAGTACATCAATGTATTGGAACCTTTTGAAGTTTTAAAGTAATGTACGAAATTAAGTACATTATTTCATCCTGAACGACATACTTGGTTTGATTTGGTTGGATTCTGAATAAAGAAAATCAGGAATAACTTTTCTCTTTTCTTCGTTCGTGAGGCTGAGGGGCTCATAAAAAAGGAAAGTTTACTTCACATCATCGAAAGACCGACTTGCTGAGTTGAACACACGCACAGCCGAAATCGTCGAACGAATAGACTTGAGTGAGAGTTGAGTTTTTTCTCTCGTTTCTTCGTTCTTTCTTGACTTGACTTAATGCAATCGTTCGGAACACAGAAAATTCCTCAAAATCGAATAAATGTGTGCAGAGCTTTCTTTTTTTCTCCTCCTTCTCCTTCGTCCATGTCTCTTTCTATTTTACCCATTTCCTCACACTCACAAAGTGAAATGACTTTCTTTTCTACTTTCTCTTTATTCTCGGATGCAATCCAGTTCTAGCAGTGTCACAAGGTACACTATTCGCTTGTAAAATTCAAATTGGTCTACTGTCCAGTCTGAACCACAAGGCTTCAGCCTTCTGGTTCAATCTCTCCAGCTGGCTTGGTGTGGTAGCATTGCTAAAGAAGAGAAATTAAATATTTTCGGATGAAATCTTTATAGTTGTAAACAAAACATTCTTATTGACTGACCAGAAAGGATTTGAATTGGATGGTACGTCCGAATAGTACTCCTTGTCACGTCGGTGTTCAGTAGACTTCATGCAACCTACTCATATTAGTATTTTCTCAGTTGGTCCAACTTTTTTTGTTGCTCTCGTTCCTGGATAAGCACACGACAAGGACAACTTCAATTCTGTGTCCGTGTTTAGTAAAAAAAAAAAAGGTGAACGTGAGGGTGGATTATAAAAATATATTCACTCAATTGCAGTAGGAGATTTTGTTGTGCATGACTGTGACCTTATTTTGATCCCGTTTACCTCTGATTTGAAATCGTCAGCTCATTGTGTAGGTGAGACAGAGTCTGACCTTTCGTTGCATTCGGCTTTAAGCTTTAAGATTTGGGCTTTGTATGTTGTAGTCGGAAGTCCAAGTTTATCTCCCGAATCTGAATAATATTCGTACATTATATTGTAGAATTTTTGAAAGAGTTACACGCTTGAGTTGTTAATAGTCTCTGCCATTTAGTCTCCATTAATCTATTGCTGTGCCGTATATAATTAACATATAGCATTTTAGAAACTGGCTTCAACATTTCCAAGATGTTTTTTTTTAATACTTTTTGAGTTGAATTGAAAGGAGTTTCCTCCTACACTTACCTACACCAATAGGGCACAAAAAACCTGCAACCTCACTTACCACCGATTCAATTGTCATTGTACTGCAGCCCGGCATCGTTTCTGCTTTAAATAGAGTTTTGTGTAATCTGAAGTCTTCATGAAACGTGTTGTAATACATTACTTGCAATTTACAAAAGGAGCTAGAACTCCTGAGGGATTTCTTCGGGATTTATGGAACATTTAGTAAAGGGTCCACCGTCCACCAATCCTTCTTACCTGCATGAATCTATTATTCAGAATAAAAATATGGATACGTATTGTACTAGCAAGGTAACAGTTTCTGATGTAAAAATCCGTTCGACACTAAATAATCAGAATTAGTTAAATATCGCAAAGATTTCGTCGGCAGTCAAAAATTATTTTCTGGTTCCTGATACTAGCTAAGTACCAATATGTGGTTCATGTACTTGTACACTTGTTGTAGCCTCTTCGGTTATTTTTTCAATTGAGACAGGCCTGTTAATACGTGAAAAGGGGTTTCCTTGTAAGTTATGATAATACGATACAACAGTAATAGGTAACAGTTGAGATTCATTTTCTAAATGGTCTACGGACAAAACTATAAAGTAAAGGTGTGGGAGGAAATCTTGCCGCGCGGTTTCAGAAAGGAAGACGAAGATGTTACATAAAAAGGAAAGGAAAGGCACCAGGGAATTTGGACATTTGGTCTTTTAATTAACTATTTTATTGGGAGTTAGTCGCTCAAGTGGACACGAGGGGTTTTTACTACTACAGTACTTTTCGACATCTTCATTCGAATGACGTGACGACAACTCCTAACACTCCTGATCTGTTGAGAAGAAAAGCGAAAAACTGATGGAAGCTGTGCTTCTGGACCAAAAACGCAAACCTCTTGTCCCTTTTAGTGGGAATTTTACACTTTTGACCATGTGTGAGAGAAGAAGACGAACCAGGGAATGAAAATGGCTTTTAAAGTGGGTGAAGATTTATTTTTTTCGATGGGCGTCCGTTCCACTCTTTTTTGTAGAGTGGACGGATGTGAATGTATAGCCTAGACTAAAGTTGAAATCTCTTAGGGAAGTAAAAAGAACGGAAAAGAAAAGAAATGATGGAATTGCTTGGGATAGTTGAACAAAAGGATTGGTGAGATCAACACTCGGTGTTAGCGCCCTTTTAGAATTTTTAATTTTTGAACAAAGTAGATAGTCCTGTCCTGAGTCCATCGTATAGCCTGGGTATGAGGAAGAATCCCGATTCATTAAAGATAATTCGTTCAAATAGTTTTTTAACTCTTTTTTCAAAAATATAATTGAAAATTGAAAATCCTCAATTAAAAAAATTAGTTAATGAAAGTCCGTCCCAATTTGGAATCCAAAGTCTGTATTTGCACATTAAGTTAGGACCAAATCTCTTGACTGACAGGTGAACCTCTTCTTCCGTTTCACTTGTTTAGAGTTTTCGCAGTTCTCAGTGCTAATCTGGATTAATTTCATTTAATCTAAAATACTAGGTAGTTCAAAGTGATTTTGTGCGAACTTTTTATCTGCCGAGATCGTTTTGAGTAAACTTATATCGATCAATTCAACTGGTTCAACCCTCTCATGCACTCATGCCAAACACTTATTAACCTTTTCTTGTAAAAATGCCTCAATCGAGATTCTGACGTTAACACACTCCTGAAGAAGAAAATGAGATGAAACGGGAGATTTGAAAGCTGGACAAGTGAAGATGATAGCGGTGGGTGTCTGTGTGTCCTGTCCTGTCGGTGTGAAAGTCTACCCGGACTTTCTCCTCTTCTCTTGTCCGAATCTCTGAATCCGAATGTGTGAATTACATTACTTTGCGTCACATGACGACTCGATTCGACTACATTGTGCATCGCATTTCGTGTCTTAGGATTAGCACAAGAGAAAGCTTTCGACTGAACTGGACTTTCTTCTTGGCTTTGGCTTCTTCTTTCACGTTTTTTTGTCGAAAAGGGTCGATAGACTCCGCTTTTATGATGAACTCTATATATAAGTGTCGAATATAATTAAAGAGAGGCGGAGAGAAAAGCGAAAAGCTTTTCCTAGCGATTTTCCCTCAGCAAAAGTAAAAGCGAAAGCCTTGGAGCTTTTCCCTATGCACGCATGCATATGTTCTAGGCAAAATATACATATAGACAATGCGTACAAGCTCTAGAACGCGCGCCGACAACTTAAGTAGTATAAATTCTACTGATTCATTTCTCTTATTTTTTGAAAGAAAAATTTAAAAAAGGACCTTCTTCATAATTCCAAGAGCTTTCTAACATTGTTACGTCCAGTATCCCATGGGTGGTTTATATTTCATATCAGCTTAAAATTTTAGAGGGTTCATTATCGTAGGCGCGTGGGCCATAATGACCTTGACTAGTTACACCATGAATAATAGAATTTAGAAGGTGTTAACATTTCGAACGAGGGATCTAAGGCTTTGATGTACAGGATCAGAAGTAGTAGAAGAATGTTTCCAGTACTACAACTCAGAATACAATACCAATAATACCATGGCCCAAGGATTCTTTTTGTCTGTCCCACTATCCTTCCTCTCACTATACCCCGGTTTTGCAGTGAAAGTGAAATGGGCTTCTCTTCTCTTCTCTTTTGCTTGCCTAGATGGTTCCACCTGGTTCATTCTACCACGGAATTTCTAGTGAATGGAATAAATTTTGTCTGTACACATGGCATATATAAGCATTGTACTCACTGCCTAGAACACAGGCGACATTCACTAAAACTTTGGATAGTGGAGAGTGTGGTGGTCATTCAATGTGAATGTGAGAGTCGATCGATTCCGGGTGTCGGGGGAGGTCAATTGACTCACTTCAATTCGGGTGCTCTTCCATGGGATGAGAGAACTCGGCCCCGGTTTCCCCGATTTTTTTTCCGAAAATAGGGAAAGAAGGGAAAAATTGGGCGAGAAATGGAAATACCTCACTCCCTGATTACTCTCTCTGTGCCCGTCACTCTGTCCCCCCATTATAATATATTACTACATTATTTCCTATTATATCCTTGCCTAAAGTATAGTAGGAAATGTCCAAGAGTATTACGTATTACTCTCCGTCAGTCGAACAAATAATTTTTCTATAAAATGAAAGTCAGTGTAATTGCAAAATACCGACGCCGTAAGGCGTTGACTAATAGCGGTATTCTAAATCTAACTTGGTGTAAGACTTTTCTTAATGAATTCCCTGGCACCTCACATGCGTAAAGGCTAGTCGATAATCTTATGAGTCACCGTGTGTTAACTGCTGCACCGGTAAATGTCTCTCATTAATATGAACCGAGATCGCCGTAAATAATTGTGACAGACTCAAATATGTTTTGTCTATGGGCGTGTAAGTATACCTCCAAGAGTGCAAATGTAAATGAAAATGTCTCAACTCTTTCTCTGATCTCTGAAGAATTATGCGTCAATAATAGGAAAACCCATAGTTATAAAACCCAAGGTCATTACGGTTCAAGTGGCCCAGCGTGGGTGGCAGTACAAAAAGTACTCAGAAGTCACCCATGAAGTCGGTATTTAGAAATTGAATGTTATCAAACGTTGTAAGGTATTTACAAGCTGAAAAGTACGTACATCTTGTTATGGAGGTAGGGCCATACTTAAAACAATAAGTCATTATGCCAAATTACGATTACGAATGCAAAATCCCCACA
>JAQGCA010002677.1:0-13352 GCA_034698945.1 Protaphorura quadriocellata | reverse complement strand
TACCACTCTCTACAACCCATCTACCACTCTCTACAGCCTCTATACCACTCAACAATTTCTTAACCAATCCCGCTTTGCCACTCCTAAACATCAACTATCCTTATCTCTCTATGCACCAACTGAAATACACCCATTCTACCACTTTCCACACCATCTCAACTACTTTCTAGAACCTCTGAACCACTATCCATTTCCACGGGCTATCACCCATTCGCGACTGTTTATTCCTAGTAAATATTAATTCTATAAGCACGTGCCTGGTCCTTTAGCTTGTAGGAAATTATAGTACTCGGGTTGAGCTAACTTTAAGTTATATGGATCCATTGTAGTACATGGTCAACCATACAATTTATCACATTGTGATTCAGTACATGTTATTTTCTTATTATCTTGGAATTTTTTATTCTAAAATTTATACGTTTTGGTATTACTTATTGAACGAATTAGAACAATTTAATTTGAAATGCGATCATCTCACGCAAAATTACCAGTCGACCATGGCCGGTAGGAGTTGGACCCTTATTATGGAACCAACCGATATTATCTGCTCTTGAGACGTCTGTCTAAAATATCTTTCCATAGTTATACTGAACGGCGTACGATAAAAAAATTACACCGCTATCGAACCTGGTCTCTCACTTGAAATTGGTGAGACTTATTTCTTAGCAACGTACAATATTTAGCTTGTCAATTTTTCCTAAAATTATGACGATTTACAGATCAAAATTTGTAGCGTAAATCAACAAAATGATATTTCAAGAAAATACTGGGGGTTATTCTCTGGACTTGTTATCTGACCTGAGTTGTACGAAAACAGAATCCAGATAGCGCACATTTTTTGTACAATGATGATTTCTTTTTGCTTCTTTCTACGAGGCAGAAAGCCCCCAACCCTGCTATGCATATTTTTTACGAACTACTTTTTACTGCACTATCACCATAATACATACAATTTCCTTTTAATCAGAATTGGGTACCCCCACGGTACCCGACTTTCCTACCCCGTGCAGATTTATGAAAGCGAAAGTGGGTGAAATCCCTGAGTATCCCTGGTAAAAACATTATAGTAATAGGAAAAGTCGGCCTGAGATCAATAAGCAAATATTTCATGATCGGAAAGTGTACAAAATTGAGCCAATTTTTAAGTTTTCAATATTAGATAATACAATTATTGTAAATAATGGACTGCGACAAAGTGAACATAATTAGCGTTATACTTTGTCCTGAGACAAGTCATTACAACTTTGTGTGAAATACCCGGGTGGGTAAGTGTTAGCCGTAGGGTACGGGCATATGTGTGAATTTATTTTTAACACGAACTTCATTATATCCGTTAGTACCTTCTCTGAACATACATCTTCATTCACTCATTCACTCGCAAGGCAAACAAATACACAAGGTGACAGTTGTGAAAAGATAAGAGTAGACTACGGTCCTATATATTTATATTTTCTGAAAAGGAGTACGCAGCAAGCTTGTAGCGTATTGGCTTTTCTGGTATTGGCACTAGAACTGTATCGTGTATTTAGACCGACCATGGACTTGGCTTTGACTTGAGTTAATTGATTATTCAGCACTCGAGGATAAATGAGGTTAAACCTCTTCAGTCCTTACCAATACTACCCGTAGAAGTGTACACAGTAAAGCTTTAAAAATAGAATTTTTGATCAGTCGTGTTTTTATTGTACTAAATGTAAAATATTGCTGTTGATTGATGAATTAGTAGGTTACTAAAATTGAAACAAATAAAGTACCGCCCATGTGTGGACTTCATTATTCCAAGTTTTTTATCAATTAACTTGACACTCTAGGTTGGCTGGGATGGGCCATTTAAAGTAGAACAAGTTCAATCGGAATAATTGCTTGAGCACAGTTTCTCAGAGAGGATTCGTAAAAATTGTTGACAAATTGATATAAATATTCTCATTAACAGCCCTTAACATTTCGCTTTGTTTTGCGACCAAGGCCTGGTTTCCTTTAAAATACTCTTCTTCACCGGAGGATTTCCTTAAGATATCAGAGATAACTTTTCTAGCATAATGTATGTTAATAACATTAGCATTTACTAAAAGTTATATATAATGCTGTATAATCGGAATCAGCCAATGTCTTGCATTTGGATTTCTCAAACACACCATGAGATGATTGCTTACATAAAATAATTATCAATTCTTACAAGGGAACCACCCGAGGTGGCACTCAAACCTAAGTAGACCCGCCGTACACATTCTCTTACCAATTGAGATCCCCTGAAATGAGAAAAGTTAAAAATCTCAGCACAAATTAAGTACTTTTTTTTCGCCTATCTACGAAGATTTGGTACGATAGCTCCTGAGAGTCCCTTCGAGAATTGAAAATTCGACGCTTAAATACATGCCAAATTTTCCGTTTTTCATTTCGTGTCAATGTTGTGGTGCTCATCAAATCTATCGAAATTTAAAATAAAATCAATACAGAAATTCTCAAAATTTTGTACTTTTCTTACTAATTTTTGCACCTCTAACATGACACAAAATGGAAAAAAAAATTTGGCATGTACATATTTAAGATTTTTCAATTTTCAAAGGGAGGTCTTCAGGATTTCTTTTAAAAATTTTCGAATTTATATATGTATATTTTAGGTTATACGCCATCCTATATATAAATTAAGATATGGGAAAACTGTGCGTAAATTTTAGTTTATTCTTAATATATAATACTCATTCTCAATTTTCCGTAATAGTAACCACCGAATTATGTTTTGTTGGTTTGCAGTATTTGCGATAGCTTGGTGGATAGTTCTAACTGTTCACGGAGACCTGGAGCCGGAGCACATTAAGGACAAAGACTGGAAGCCTTGCGTGGTGGTAATGAGACAACGGATCCATGTTTTAACTATTTAAACTACTCGAGGAATGTTGTGTACTGAAACATCTCACACTTTACCTGTAATAATGTTGAATTTATGACTTGATCGAGAAAGTGATAAAATTTGGCGCTTGCATATCATAAATCTTTGAGTTACTATTACAATCCATATCTAACCTGGAATCTCACAACAAATTTTACGGACTTCAAACTTAACACTTAACTGACCGTTTAGTCAAATCTGTTGAATTCCTGAAATTTATTTAGCTATTTCACCAATGCATAACAAAATTGTACGAAGTCTGTCATCTGATATGTCTTCGCTTATCCTGTTCCAATTATGAGTGCTTGGAACCTTATTGACGAACTATGCATGACAGTCGTGGAGATGAATTTGAGTGTTTCGTGTTCCATTCCAATAAATAATTCCATAATTCTCAAGATTATAGGCAGCCGATGAGCTTACTCTTCCATTTTTGTTCGTCGATTTCGCAATGAAAAGAATTTGCATATTCTTTCTGGTTTCTGGTAATAGTTCACAGAACTCTTGTGACCCAGAAAATGAGAAACGTTTTCCGGTACTGCAAAAAATGTCAAGTTATACTAATAACTTCTGCGTTGCGCTAATGAGTTTTTCATACACTAATTTCTGAAAAATAAACTAGTCTTTGGAACAATTTTGGTAGATTCATAGCGCAAGTTATAATCTCCAACATTTTCAAATCTAACCGAATCCCTCTTGACACAACATCAGAATTATTAAAATATGATTTTTAATTTAATTAAAAATTTTCAGGGAGTGAAGGGTTTTGCCTCTGTCTTCCTGTTCAGCGTGGAAACGCAACACACAATCGGCTATGGTTACCATCACATGACAGACGCTTGTTCAGAGGCGATTTTGATTCTTTGTCTCCAAAGCATTGCCGGGGTTCTCATTGAGGCTTTCTTGGTTGGCGTTGTCTTTGCCAAACTCTCTCGCCCGAAGAAACGTTCTCAAACTCTAATTTTTAGCCGCAACGCTGTGATTTGTCAAAGGGATGGCCAAATGTATCTCATGTTTCGCGTCGGAGACTTGAGGACGCGAAGTCACATCCTAGAAGCTCATGTTAGGTCTCAAGTCATTACTAAGAAAATTACCTCAGAAGGAGAAATGATTCCTATTCATCAGGAGGAGATCAAAGTAAGTTCCAATATTCGTGTTCTACCTTTTAGTGTCAACTGTTTAACAAATGTCGGTTAATTCACACTAATCCAATAATTGAAATTTGGGATTTCTTTCTTTACTATTATACCCCACTGGGCCAATCGATTATTTAATATTCTCCAGAGAGAATGGTATAAATTATAAGAAGTAAATTACGTATTATTCAGAACACACAGTTTGAAAGACCGAAAGAAAAGCCATCAAATGTCAGAATGGAACTTTCTCCTTCTTTCTCCAGAGAAAAGTGCTTTCTCCTCATTCTTATTATTTTTTTGCAAATACTTCTTTCTTGTTTTATCTTGGGATTATAGTAATTAACCCCTGGGTACAATCTGTAAAAATTTGCGATTACAATATATTTTTGTTACTGTCAAACCGCTTTCGCAGCTCTTTGAGTACGGTCACCCGTATTACTTTTTTCTCGGCTGTAAGCACCCATCTGGTATAAATTCCAAGTTTCAGTCCAAATTTTATAAACCGTGCACATACAACCGCAGGTCACTAGCTGTATTTTGTTTACACGAGAGCAATGACCATCAATTTTATCAAAAATTTGTCGACCCTTGCTTATTATATAGAGTACAGCATATTATCAGCATAATACGTTGTGCTCTCTCTACCCGTTGAATGAACTTGATCCGTCATCCAGATGATTTGTAACACAAATTAAACCTAAGGCCAAGATCAAACCGAAGGTAACCCCCCATATTTTTGATGTCAGTCTGACTTGTTCGTTGTAGCTCCTTAATTAGATTTACTGGATAATACCAGTCAGTGTGGCTTCATCAGTTGTGGTTTAGCTAGGTCCGGGGTACAAGGTCCAATCGATACCAGTACAGTCACTCATTGAGCAGTGGGCGGTGTCTGTGACAATTGACCACGTGAAGCCATTATTGTATCTTTATTGTGCTAACCCCCCACGGGGGATACTGGGGTGCCGATTTAATTGGTAGTCCATTCAGGGTGAACACACTAGACAGTTGTTGTTTTCGGTTAGAGTATTTATGAATCCGGACTTGACAGAAGATTAGAATGTTTACTCAATTTATACGTTGCTTGACCATCGCAATAACCCCATGGTCTCCTTGAATTTGGCTGGATGGATTTTCGGAGATGCTAAATGTTAGTCATTCAATACGGTCAGTCCACTGTAGCTTGTTTGTACGTGTGGCCTTGCCGCCTCGCTAAGTTGTAGAGTTCGATGAATCCTGCAACGCTTGCGTTATTCGAGAAATTTGACAATAAGTGTAAAACCATCCTTCGATTAACAACTATTCAAATCTTATACTACTAAGGACTTAACTGATGTAAGGGCAAAATTTCCAAATCCACATTTTCATTACAAAATTTCCAAAGTCAACAAGAAAAAAATTCTTTTCACTAACATTAAAATACTTTTTCAAAAAGTTTTAAAAGATCTAGACTTTCACATCCAACTGTATCATGGCTAAGTGCGCTTACATCCGGCAACATTCCAACTTACCTTGAACACTTACACTAACGAAAGTTTTAAACAACACGGCTTTATACTTATTTTTAAAGGACGGGAACTTTAACGCTTACCTTGTCCTTTGCATAATTTGTCTTGACCTTGTAGTTTAAGCTAAGCAACAATAATAGCTACTATCAGGCTTAAATGAATGGGAGGCAATTAGAAAACCGAAAATAAATGTTTTCGCTTCAACTAATTCTACACCCGTATAGTTCTGTAAGTTGTGATTGTCTTTCAAACAAGTTTTCTGCCAAGCCCTTGATTTTTAAACGATGTTGGCACATAGTCGAGACAATAGTCGATGAAAGACATGACGTTGCACGGAGAGTAATTTACATCGTATCTCGTCATCTGATCCGGTCTGGCTTCGTTAGAGTCTTTTATTGTAAACACGCCGATTACAATTTACAAGGTAGCGTTCTGTGGTGTTGATTAGGGTAAAATCATAGTTTCACAGCAATTGATCTGTCAGAGTATTTATCGTTTACACAATTAAGTTATTAGTTGAAGCAAATATTTGCTATACGCGTACATTCCAATTTTCGGAAATACCATCATTTTTATAAAATTCTTTGAAGTTTTATACGAGCAACAAATATAGAGTTCTTCCGCACGACAAAATGATCGTCACCCCTACCTTATATCGGAATGTTCTATTTGATTCCAAAATCCTATATTTGATTACCACCTCAAGGAACCACTTTGTTAGTATTGTGCAATAGTTTAAGGAGTTTGGGAATGTTATTTATAGATCGGATCAATTCCCACAAAAGACGAGACATTATTTGCACACCAGAGAGGAAAGGAATGTAAGGAGAATCTAATATTGTGCAAGTTGAGTTCAAATTAGAGCCTGCCGAAAATTGAAGCCTTGGTAAATTTTTAATGGCTCACAAAGAGAGATGGAGAAAGCATAGGTTGACTCGAACAAAAATTTCCAAACACGTCTCACACAAACAAATGTATTGCGAGATAGCTGTTCTCTTCTCTGGGTACTCGAGGAATAAATAATTCCCTTGTATAAATGAGCGACTGTAATTTAGAATTTACTTGGAATTGGAAACAACCTCATATTTCAGACGGCTTGCGGTTGAATGGAGGTCGTTGAATTATTAACGTAAATTATAACCTGCCAAAAATCCATATTAAGTCATACTTGGCGTATGGGATTTGGCGAAAATCAAGTTCATTTCCGAGACTTGAGCAATTTACCTTTATAATAACTGATGCTTCAGTAACTTTTGTTTGCTCTTTAATTATCATGCGTGGTTAGTTCCATTATATTCTAAACTCGTTTGACAGTACTTTGTATTTCACAATTTCTACTCTGAATGCGTGAACTCGATTGATAAATTCCAACAGCAAGGGCAAATACATACCGATTTAAATTGAAGTTAAAAATAAAAATTATCGATTTCGACGAGTAAAAGAAAGTCATCTATGTCAATGTTATCGAATATTTTAGTTCGAACGAATTGGTTCAGTCCGTCTTATTAGTCGTATTAATATTGACTAATTGCTTTTCAAATATATTCTGATTAAAATAATACGACTTAACGTATAATGAATTTTTTTTCATTGTATATTGGCTCATTGGCAGGTTGCCTTTATTGCCTCGTTGTGTTAGGTGTTTGATCATTCGGACATACATGTCTGAATGAACCAATAGTGGTTTCTAAATAATTGTCCATGCCTGAAGATGAATACGAACTAATGATAATTTCTCTTTGATAAAAACAGGTCGGAGGTTACGGAGAAGACGAGGATAGAATTCTACTCTTCTGGCCAACCTTAATTGTTCATCCGATTGACTCAGAAAGTCCTTTTTACACAATGTCAGCCAGCGATTTACTCAAAGCCAAATTGGAGGTCCTTGTGGTCATGGAAGGTGTAGTTGAATCAACGGGAATGACGACTCAAGCCAGAACGTCTTTTCTTCCTTCGGAGATCCTTTGGGGACGTAAGTTTAAAATTAATCAATTAATTCACAAGAGATGAGTTTGTGAATTTTGTTTACCAAGTGCGAGCTCTTTAATGCGGCGCCACGTATTAAACTGTTATACTAATAGCTAACTGGACCCTACGTATAGGTTTATTGTTTTTTAGCACGCGTATTTTCGTCTACAGGCGATTGACGGCCATCGTAGTTCGCATATTAAAAATGGAAAGACGACTATAATTAGCGATACAGATGTTAAATAAAGTGCGACTATGTAAGTCTTGTATTGCATTTATTGATTTATTGTTGACTTTTCTCTTCCTTGTCAATTTTCAGACCGATTCCACAGTCTTACCACAATTAAGTCTGACACGGGACAACATTGCTTTGACTTTGATTTATTTCACGCCACATTCCCAATTGATACTCCACTCTGTTCTTCCCGGGACTTGGATCACATACGTCACCTCAAATCCGAGGGTCTTTCAGGTATACTACACTCCGTTTCTTGCATTTCTTCTACAACTTTAGGAATTCAGGTACAGTTTCTGGTAGCTACAAACCGAACCGGAATTCGGAATAGAATATTTATCAATCCTCACCCACGAGGCAGTCAACCAAGTTGAGTCTCTAAGGAAATGCGAAGCGAAGGGTTGATAGGTGTCATTGATTTATTTATACAATCAATTCTGAGGACCAAACCGACTGACTAGAATTGATACACTGGAAGGTCACCAAACTGCCATTATTTTGTCTTCGATATGATGGGATGTGGCTGCATAGGTAAAATGATATTCCTGAGTGAGTGACATGAAGCCTTCCGTAATAATATTGAGTGGATGAAATTTCTGTTGGTCGAAGTTTCGACTGACTACTTAAATGTCCACTTTCTTCTTGCAAAATACATCATAATGAACCCAAAGGCTGTCCCAACTTCCTGGACTGATTCGACATAGGGACAATTCCTGAAGTCAGACCATTGTTCTCTTTTTCTTTACCTGTCAGACAAACTGATGGATCGATTTATGTCAGAGAAATCCTCTCCATCTGTTTCGATTTTTTTTTCTACGACGATACTACAGTCTGCCAATTCAATCGAAACGAGTGAAGTGAATGTTATACACCCCCTTCCGCCTCTAAGGAATTAACATGTTACCTGACATGCTATCCAATCTAGGATTCCTTCTTGGGCTTTCTAGGGATTAAATATTAACAAATGCGTGCCCTCCTCCAAGGAATTTTCTCTGGGAAAACAAAAACCACTTAAAGATTGATTAGCGGAAATTTTACGATCAAATGGATCATGTAGAAGGTTATAACTATATAAATCATTTTAATTTGTCAAGTGAGGTGTAACAAAGTAGCCATGAAGACGGATACGTGCCCACTCACTTGATGCGAGTGCAAAAATACCGACATAGTAAACGATACGCAGTGAAAAAACAGCAAAATTCTCAAAACTTGCTGGAAATCTTAACGTCAGATTTTGTTGCCGGCATTCCAATCAGAGGAAACGAAAAAAATCCCACAACCGAACTAATTTCAGGGTATTTAATTTTAAAGTGTGGTAGCATCATTGTGTCCATTAGAGCAGTTGGTTCATTTCTCTGGTCAAATGCCACACCATACCTTGCCTTACCACAAATTGTGTTCATCTATGGATTTTTAATTCAAAATTAAATATATTTATCATAATTCAAATGTAAAAAAAAATTAACTTAATCTCAGGTCGGGAAATTCTGGCGTCCCTGAGCGGGAATGGGAGTGAGAATCAGAATGCCAATGCCAGTCTTCACGAAGACACGTTGAAGGATCACCCTGAGAAAAAATTAAATAATCTCGAATTGACGATCACAAATGCAATGGGTCGGGTTAGGCGCGCTCCATTAGAGCTCCGGGATGATGATGAAGATGACGAAAGTGTCAACGATCAGAGTGACAGTGAACTTGACTCTCATGAAGATAATTGTGTAAAATTAAATTTAAATTTGGATGTGAGTCGTCCACAATCAAGAAGTGGAAGTAGTGCAGTCGGAAGTCGTCGATTAGATTCCCGCAGCAGCTCAGATAGCATCACATCAGAATCTAATGTTTAAGATAATGTACGTATGTTTATGAAAATGTCTAACCAGCTGGGGATCCAAATCCAACGCAATTTGACAGATCTTCCGAAAATATCTGAAAAGATAATGCCGAATGATTTGGATTTTGAATCTGGATGGCTCAGTATTATGCGATAGAGAATTCTGCGCAATAAGACTATGCTAATAAAACCAAAAAGTGGTGACAAATTTAATTCAGAAAATTTAGTCCACGAAACTTGCCTACTGTAATTACACTTTTTACTATGACCAACAATTAGTGAAGCAGAAGCAGGAGAGTAAAACCCCCCAACTTGACGTAGTGCTTCCAACCTGAAGTTTGCTCCTTGATAAGTCAAATAGTATAAAATAAAATAATCGTTTAATTAAATAGAATGCCCAAATCAAGTAATGAAAAATATCTATCGTTGCCTTTTGATTGACCTGTGACCTTATAACTTTGCAGCATTAAGTACCTGTGAGAAACACTTAAATAAGATTGTTCAAGTACCTTACGAAAACAATTAGGGCCAATTGGTGAGTGAGATTGACGTGGAGTTTGGAAGGTATATCATAATTTATGAAATGTCTCCGCAAAATTTCTGTATGGTGACCTAAAATGATCTGACTTTTTGTCGCATGAAGTTTGGGGCTTATTACGTAACTTTTGTAAGTTGAGACGTTCCCAAATAAACTGCAGCATTTTGAGTCAAAGTGTAGCACGTTAGTTGGACTAACAATAAGTTACGATTTTCTAAGTAAGAAGTTAGTTTTAGATTCCATTGTCAATGTAAAGGACGGGGTTACAATCAGATACAGATGTTCGTAACATAATCAGATTCAATCGATTAAGTATCTGCAGAAATATCTAGCACTTTTACGTCGGATATCAATAACCAGATCAAACTACTTATATCGAACAATCTCAATCAGATCCATAAAAACCGGTGTATTTGATATAAAATATGAAGTTTCAGATAGGCAGTTCTGATCTGGTTGGAGTCTGGAAATCATTTCAGGAATTCCTGCACATCGGCACTAATATTGGAATCTGGAAAAATTAGTCTATTTATCCAATTCTTAAAATGTTTAAAATTTACGTTAGCAATAATTTTAAAGAATTTGAACAATTATTTTAGTGACATAAGTTTTAGATTGCTAAAACTTTTATGGGTTGAGTTGTGTGTTATTTAAGTGTTAGGTTTTCTAAACTATTGAGTACTAGTTGTGTGATTTATGTACACAATAATTAATGTCCTTAGTGCGGGTATTTCAATTACGATTAAATAAGGACATATTTTATTACAATACCGCATAGACTTAGCGTACAAAACTGCGCATCTGAATTAATTGCGTAGTTCACATTAAACTGCAGAAAATCGTTCAACTACTACATACTTACTAGGCTATTGCGGTTGCAGAAGTTATGAATTTTGAAAATGTTTAATATTTAGTAGAACCATTCTTTAATGTATTTAACATATTTGAAAAGGATTTGGCAGGAATTCTGTGCAATAATTAAGATTCATATGGAGTCGAGATAGAAGTATTAATGAAACGGACAGAAATTAAAGTAAACCTGATAACACCGTTCTGAATTTACAACTAATTTTTATTGTATCATTATTACATGTTGCTGGAATACATGTGGTTGTGAGTCTGGTTAAAAAGTTGAAGTAATTCAAAATACGCATTTACCTTGAGGGGGTCGAATTCGTTGTACTGCACTGGGCTCGTCTGGAGGGTTTTACTTGACATTCATCTGACGAACTCAGTTCAACGAATCGACACACCGAAGACAATGACTTTGAAAATTGCAGGAGGGAATTTGCAAAATATTTTGAAAAGTTGAAAAGTTATTCAAATCCGGGAAAATCGACAAACGCGGATACGGAGAAACTTGAATTTAATTTTCGCTACTCCGTATTTGCAATTTTCACTTTCTAGGGATTGCAAAATTCTAAATAAGTATGTGGTGAAAGGTGTATTGTGCAAAACAACATTGCAAAGTGAAAAGTCATTACGAAATAAGCCATTCAGTCATTTTGCTCAATTTCCTTCACTCTGGGCTGCCGTATCCGTATGGGCTTTGATGCGGTGATGATTCATTCAAGAAGAAACAAAATAAAACAGTACATAATTCTTGAAATCAGCAAGCCCTCATTTATGAACATTACAGCGCCTTGCCTGGGCCGAGGTCTTGTAAAATCGACGTCACACCTGCGAAGGACAGCACATTTGAGAGAGTATAATATATTAATAAATTTCACATTAATTAATTAAACTTGGACAGGCGGACATCCGACAAAAAACTATATATTTGTATGTATAATGTGTGCACACTTTATGGGTAGCCAGAACAGTTGATATCAATGTTGTAGGGAATATGCACATTTCGGCCATTTGTACTGTAAACCGTCTTGACCAAAGTTGATATCCAGTAGGTCAATTTCGTTACTTTTCATTTTGTATTTTTTGTCAATCCAACTTTCGCCACTTTTGATTAAATTTTCAAGGCTCATTACACATTCAAGTGGTATATGTGTATCATTGTAGTAGCCCAACTATTGTAACACTTAAGCCTAAGTTATAACTGTCAAATAGAATTAAGAAAATCGGACAATACACACAAATACCGAGAATACAATAAAATTGACAAATTACACTTGGCCTGGGAATTGTATACAATGTCTACAACATGCACAATTTGACCTTGGTGCGTTACGGCAGACATTTCTTTAGTTTTGAGGCAAACCAGCCCTCCGTCACTCAAAACTGTCAAAAGACAGACTGACAAGCAGAAAGAGTATTAAAATATTCTAGAACTCAGAAGAAATTAATGAATTTCAACTGTACAGACTTCACATTATGATTTGCCTTTTGTTGAGACAAAAAGAAACGAACCAGAAAAAAGTTGAGCCTTTTATTTAGGCGTAGCTCCCATTACCGCCAAGACGAAAGAAACTACTTCCTTTTCTTTAATATCGACCGAACTGTCCCAGATCCAAATCATAAGAGATTAGTATTTTGTCACCCAATAATCCGTAGCTGTCCAACACATCACTACACGTTGGACGGTGTTGTAATTCTTTCTACAGTATAGTCGCAAAAATATTGCGTCGTTTTTTTTTCTTTTCCAAGCTTTGTCTTTCATCAATTCCCTCTGTATTTTTCGTTGCACTCCTTTTTGATCGGCAACCACCTTTGTAAAAGCTATCTAATTTACTATATGGAAGAAGACAAGAAAATGGTTGACATGTCCGACATATAAGATTAATATTGAATGACAGGACACGGAGTTAAATACAGCGTCCGTTACTCAGTTCAGTACTCCCACTAAGCCGTGTATGGTGTAGTGTGATTTTCTATTTTTTTGAGGTGGAAGCGATCAATTTTTTAAAATTTTACTTAAGCCTCGTCCCCGCTCTGAGGAGATTCACACTTTAATTCATCAAGTAATATGTAGAATGTTCGTATAATAAAGAATCTGGTAATTTTACATAGGTCACTGAGTTGAATTTTTTACAACGCACAATTTATCCTAAATTGATACCGCAGATATTAATTAATTCCTCACATTAAGTTATTTACCCACACATCAAAGTTTCCAAGCTAAAAAAGCAAAACTTGCCTTAGGCGACCGAGTTCTGGCAGCATCGAACCAGGTCCCAATGTCACGGGAACACGTTAGCTTTCCTTCTTACAAATGAATCCCAGTATTCCTAACTTTTTACGTTTCACTACCAGTCATTTCATATCGAATTTGCGACTAAAAACTTTCCAAGCAAC
>JAQGCA010002676.1:0-13354 GCA_034698945.1 Protaphorura quadriocellata | reverse complement strand
GAGTGAGGTCACCGGAGTTTGTTGATTTCCGTTCTTTTTCCACTCTATATTAAGCCCGGGTGATTTCTCTAAGATATTACCTAACATAAAATTAAGTTTCGTCATGAAGCTTTACTAAACATTTCATAATTACTGGTTTACGTTTTCTATACTTATGTAATGGTTAAGTTTCCTAACTATTTGTTTATCACACTTTTCTCTTTTATTGTCTACACCCGTTTCATGTATTTCCATAAGACGTATTGATTAGCCCAAGCAGTGGTCAGTGGTTTCGCATTTTCAGCATGGTCCATTAGCAAATGGAAAGCTCCTTCCTGTCTTTGTTTAAAAGCTTCTACACCAATTTCCACTAGAATTCCTTCCCCAGAAGTGGCCAAACCCAGAACTCCGGGCCAAACTGTGCAATTGAGAAAAATAAATCAAATTAATTTCGATTTTTAGTTATTTAGATTCAATTAATATTAAAATCCAAAAATTACTCACGCAAAGATAAAAGTTGCAAAGTGATAAATCCAATCAAAGCAATCAAAACAGATAGGACTATTACGATAATAATTTGTTTTGCTAAGCTGAGTTCTGAAATACAAAGAAAGATTAGGTCAATTGATCACAATGTTTCAAAAAATATAAAAGTATGAAAATTTAAAAATACCTTTGAAATCACTCCACAATCTTTTTGTGAATGAACCGTCCAAGAGCCACCTCGAGTTTTCTGAAATAAAAAAATACAACTTTTTAAATAAACCAGTTTTGTCTTGTCCTCTTTCAAAACAGACCCAGGTATACCTCTACTCTCCCAACATTTTTGTTTAAAAAATTCGGCAATTTTCTCTCTCATCTCCGGGACATTGACCTCCTTCGGGATATTTAGACTATTAAGCCAGATCTCTAAATTCTGTCCTTCACTCAAATCTTTCAATTTCTCCAACAGGGCCTCGTGTTTCTTAAGGATGATTTTTTGTGATTTTTCCCTTGGCTCTCGTCTGGGAGTTTTTGATTTCGTTGTTGGGCTTGGTGGATTCTCTTCTTCGGATGAATCGCTCAATTTAGGAGATTTCGTCATCGCACTTGCAGGTCTTTCAGATCTTCTCCTGTTTCGAATTTCTTGTTTTGCCTCTACAACTTCAGATTCTGCATCTACAGAGTGCCAGAGTCGAGAACTTTGTTCTAATTTTGAATAAAGAAACGGAAGTGACGTTGTTTTCTGAATTGGTCTCTCAGATCTTCGTCGATTTTGAATTGGAGGAGGCACAGTTGTCGATTCTTCTGATTCTTCCTCGGATGATGTTCGCGAAAGAGGGTTAATCCCTGCCAGTGCCGCGATGGCGATAGCCACAGCAACTGTGCCTTCTAGGTGTTTCGCTTTAGTTGGAACATTTCCGGCTGTCCGTTTTGATTTTTTGACTTTAACGGCTTCTGATATGTCTGAATTCGACACAATATCTTCATCGGATTCTGAAATTGACTGTGATTGTGACTCCGCTTTCGCTCGGGCTTCTGCCACGAAGGATTTTAAATCAGCTAAAGAAATGTCTTGAATTGGTGGTAATTCTTCACTTTGTCCGGACGAATAGGCAATGAGACTTTCGAGGCTGATATTTTTTGGTGACCCGAGTTGAGCTTCTGGACTGACAAGGGCTTGAAGATTTTCAAGACTGATATTCTTCAGTGGCTCGAGTTCTTCTGAGTTGCTAACTGCTGAACGAAGTTTTCGACCCTTTGGTCTCCTCTCGTACAGGTCATGGGTATGAGGTCGACTGAATTTGATCATGGTGAAGTAGAAGTAGTGAACAAATGGGATCCAAATTTATTATTTTGTCAAATTAAATTAAGTTTTTGAAGATAAATTAATCTGTGTGAACAAAGTTACAGAGAAATGTGTTTCTCATGCCAATTGAATTTAAGAGAATTTTAAAAATTTAGAGCCCACTTCTCGCAGAAACTTTGATAGAAAGAGACAGTTCCAAAGATGAGGGTTCAATTTATTTGAAAATTTAGTTTCCGTGTATTACATCATCTCTATATGAACACGAGGATTTGACTAAACCGATGGACCTTGTATTAGTAAAAGTCGAAGGAGACAGTAGAATTTAACGCATCCATTCTCTTTATTCCAATGTAATGAATCAGGAAAAACCATTTTTAGTCCGGTTAAAGCTGGATTTAATTGATTTGCATGTATCCATGAAATGTTAGTCATTCATTCCTCGGAAATAAAACCAGTCGGTATTTCTAAACTTGGAATTCAAGTGAACCGGAAAAAATTGGCAAAATTCTGGAGGTCTAGATGTGGTTGCTTAGAACGTGTAACAAGGAGAAATATCACGTCTACTTCACGTGAGGTCGAGTAACCCGGAAAGTTTATGAATAAATTGTACACTTTTCTGAAGGTCAATTTTTCAAAATTGTAATTATGTATTGTCATTCTTTTTCAGTATGACGAATTCGAATGTATATCATCCAAGATAAATAAGGTGGGAAATTCATTTATTGTGCAAAACGGTCTTGGAACCGATGTGGTGGAGTTTGTCGGACAATTTAGTTGATTGGAAAATATAACATAGCATTTGATTCGAAACTTTAACGCAAAATCCTGTCGCTGTAATCTTCGCATTATCATCCTTTTGTCAGTATGACGTGTTCGAAAACATTTGTCATTCCATGACTCATATGCCAAATGCTAAATAATACTGTACTGAGTTAAAAGGGGGATGAAAGTTTGATTTAGTAAAATTTGTAGCAAGTTGAATTGAATTTTTCAACGACACGACTTTCCCATATGATGAGGTTACGAAATTGTCAGAAGATCTGCTTAATATATTATAAATATAGACATTTTCTCCTCTACCTCAAAATCAATAAAAAATGTCGCGGGTATCATAAAATGGGAATAGGTTCACTCTTTCAAGCTAAAAAACAATTTAAGAATTCATCATTGTAGTTCGAAGAAGGATTGTAATTTACACTTCTAGCCAACAATGTGGAATTGGGAACATCCTACGCTATTTAAAATTCGGAATACCAAACACGGAGACTTGACTTAATAATTACTGACAATTTGTAAATAATTATTTGTCTCGACGAAAATTGGACCCAACCCAATAATGAATTTTCAATTACGGTAGCCACAGACAAATTTTTGCACACTCATTACTTGTGTTCCGCTTCGAGTCGGGTTTTCAATTGTAAATCTCCTAAATTAAAATGGTTTCTAAACTAACTGTAAGAAACGTAATTCGTCAAATCAAATCCCTGACTAATACCTTCCTTGCAGAATTTACCAACATTTTCCCAAGAGATTCAGAATACGGCAAACTTGCGCTACTTGTGAATACTTGTGCTTCGGTCCGTTCTAAACCATATTCAATGGACAGTAAGACGGGGCAATTAATTCCCGTTAGAAGTAAAATAGACATTGGAATCTGGAAATTGATTACTTGTTTGACAATTTTAAAATTGTTCTACCTCTGCTTTAGTCTGTGGAATTATTTCTGTCATCGGCAGGAAACTGATGCCTCATTGACGGACTTAATTTTAATATATTTTCAAATCATGATGTATGCTAATGCTACGGTTTTGCATGCAGTCACATATTTTAAGTTCGAAGATCTGCTCTACTTTTTTAACCAATTTGTCAAGTTATTGAAGTCACACGAAGGTAAACCAGAACTGCATTTAATGTCAATTCTACAGTATACTGTTAGAATGCCTAAACCGATCTGCTTCAAATTTCTTTACAGTTGAGTCCAACGTCAAAATATTTCAGAAAACTAGAAAACGAAATGACAAATTTACCAAGATTACATTTATCATTTCCACCATTGTGAATTTTGTATTTGTTGGTATTCACATTCACAATGCAGATAAGTTTTATTTCATTTACTCAAATTTGCCAACGAACTGGAAGTCTAATCTGGCTGGACGCATAATCATTATCAGTTTCGAATTATTTCTTGGCTTTACTGTTTGGATGACCTTAGATGACTTATTTGGTTACATTTCTGACTTATATAGTACTGACGAATTGTGGATTAAAATTCATAAGGTGAGCATATACATATATATATGAGTACAACATTTTGAAATACAGATTTAGCATTCGTGTATTTTCTTCATTAGTGACCGATTTTCTGAAGAATTCACGGTTATGAAGTACAGAAAATACCAACTGGTAAATACAGCAATGAGAAATTGTTACTCCGATTTCTGTGTTCCTGCTACGAATGTAAGTTACATTGTTGGAATGTCTGGTGTCATATTTTGTCTCATTAGAGGATTCGGTAGTGTACCTGTTTCAATTTATATTGCCATTTTATTTATGTTCGTCGGGACTAACATTACTGCTTATAATTTCTATACTTCTACTAGTGCGATTCACTCGATTACTGTTCAAATATTGAGCAATCCGTACAATTTGTCCAGATTTCATAACCGAAGTTTCAAGAGTTGTCGCCCTTTCGGTATTAACGTGGGACACTTTTATGTTTATGATAAATCTACAAAGTTAACATTTTTCTCGTTCCTTCTGCAGAGTGCAATTAATTTACTCTTGTTTTGAGTTTCTTTTTATAGTCAAAATCAAAGTAGCTCGTATATTCATGTAAACTTTAGTTCCAATTCGAGTAGTTAATCAATTAAATAATAATTCTTAATGTTGTGTACTAAATATGATTCGTCGAGGAATAAAACAAGAATGTGTTGAGTTGAATGGATTTAACGATAGTAATATCTGCTCCTGAAATTTATTGACACATTGCTTTCTAAACTTTCTCAATTACTAAAATACGAAATTATCGGACACAGATCATAAGCGGACAGTGTAATATGAAATTGGCCTTCATCTCAATTTTCGTATCATGGAATCCACTGCATCGATTTCCACCACTTCATCAGGGCATCCTACCAATTGTGGGAACTCGCATGGGAATAGAAATAATCAGTCTGGCTATTTTATGCAAATTCTACCGAAAACTGTCTGCGCCAGTTTGTAATCTGGTCCCAATCATAGTGGATGTGGTGTAGTTAGATTATATACCAGAAATTTTGAACCGGGAAATAAAAACAAAATATACCACACTGCCCGCTCTTAAATAAATAAAAAATATCCCGATTCCGTAGATAACTGAAACTCATAAGTCATGAGAATGCCGGGTCCTTTTAGTTTCGAAATTCAGGGTGAAGTAAAAATTTAGAACAATAATTAGAATTGCAAACTTATTCCACGGTCTACACTGATTCGCAAGACGATATACCATAATCTATATCAATATTACCTCGTTCCATAATGGAAGTCGGCTCACTCGCCAAAGCCAAGAATAATTCAAGAATTCGTGTAGTTTGGGAACATCCTACGCTATTTTAAATTTGAAACAGCTATCAACGAAACCTGGCTTAATAATTTAATAAGTTATTGCCAACAATAATGTTGCCGAACAAACCAGTATTGAATAATTACTGTAGCTATCAGGCACATTTTTGCACAATAGTTCCGTCTTCTCTTTCGAGTCGGAGTTTCAATTGTAAATCCTCTAAATTAAAATGATTTCTAAACTAACTCTAAGAATCCCAGTAAATAAATTAAAATATTTGAAGAGTACTTTGCGGTTAAAATTTTGCAACATTTTCCAAACAAACTCAGAATACGGCAAACTTGCACTACTTGTGAATACCTTCGCTTCAATTCCATTTTCTATGGACAGTAAGACGGGGAAATTAATACCCTTCAGAAGTAAAATAGACATTGGAATTTGGAATTTGATTGCGTGTTTGACAGTTTTAAAATTGTTTTATCTCTGCTTCCGTTTGTGGAATTATTTGTGTGATCGGCAGCAAATCGAGGTCTCATTGACGGACTTAATTTTAATATTTTTTCAAATAATGATACTTACGAATGCTGCGATTTTGAATGTCGTCGCGTATTTCAAGAAAGAAGATCTCCTCTACCTTTTTAACCAATTTGGAGATTTATTGAAGTCACACGAAGGTGAGCCAATAAAATAATAATAATAAAAATTATTAACGGAAATTTTAATTACTATTGGGACCCCTAAACCAATCTACTTTGAATTTATTTACAGTTGAGTCCAATGCCAAAATATTTCAGAAAACTAGAAAACGAAATGACAAATTTACGATTATGTTAATCTTCATTACCAATGTCGTGAATTTCGTATTTGTTGGTATTCACATTCGTAATGCAGATAAGTTTTATTTCATTTACTCGAACTTACCAACGAACTGGAAGTCTAATATGACTGGACGCATAATCATTATCAGTTTCGAATTATTTCTTGCCTATACTGCTTCAATGACCTTTGCATTCCATATGGTGGTGTTTCTAACATATGTCTTACTGACGACCTGTGGACTAAAATACATAAGGTGAGTAAAGTCAATAAACGATAAAGTGAGTTTTAAATATTATCTTGTATTTCCTTCATTAGTGACAGCTTTTCCGGAGAATTCACGGTTTTGAAGCACAGAAAATACCAACTGGTAAATGCAGCATTCAACAATTGTTACTCCGACTTGTACTTCCCTGTTATGAATATAACTTTGGTCGCAGGAGTATCCGGTTTTATATTTTGCCTCATTAGAGGATTTGGTCGAGTACCTGTTTCAATTTATATTGTGACGATGTTCATGTTCATCGCGTCTAGCATTAGTACTTATAATGGTTACACTTCCGCGAGTGCAATTCACTCGACTACTGTTCAGATATTGAGCAATCCTTACAATTTGTCTAGATTTCATATCCGAAGTTTCAGGAGTTGTCGTCCTTTCGGTATTAACGTGGGACACTTTTATGTTATTGAGAAATCTTCAAGGTTAACATTTCTATCGTTCCTTGTGCAGAGTTCAATTAATTTACTCTTGTTTTGAATATTTTTAAGGTAAATGTTAAAGTAACTGGAATAGTCGTGTACAGCTTTCCAGTTCCAATTACGAAGTTGTGGCTTGAATACCATGAAAATACAGGATAATACAAAGATTCACAAATGTAACGAGCAGGGATTGATTTGTAAACTCCTGGAATAAGTCCGACGCTCAGAACATATTGTTGTGCCTACCTCCAGCTCATTTAAAATTTTTATCAATAACTTTTTCCAGTAAGAAAAATATGCTAGCATGAAATGTATTCAATTCAGCAAGTAAGAATATTTATAACACTAATATTCCTTACTCAACTACATACCAGACATTTTGAACCGTCTTCAAAAACCACCAACCGTTCCTAAGAAATTAATAAAAAATACTTCCGTTCCATAGAACCGATAAGTCATTGAACAACAGTCCGTCTAGTTCCGAAATTCAGGGACGTAAAAACTGAGAACAATTATAAATGCATATTCTATAGTGGTCCACTCGGTATATTTTATGCTACATTGGACTACGAAAAACATTCCTTTACTTGTAGTGGTACACAGAATAGATTATAGTTAAGTTACTTTTGTATATTGCACTATTTACTACGGTAAAGTTGATCGCGTATCAATGTTGTCTATAAACTATCGTACATTTTGGATTTTGCTGTCGCCCGTAGCCAAGCTCGGGATACTTTAATTTAATACATTATGACTTATACTACTTCGCCAAATAGAAACTTCGGAAAGAAATTCTGTCGGTACTTGTTCTTCTGAGGACCTCGAATCGTGTGCAGCTTTTTGTAAATTTCACGCACAACATACAATGTATCTAATAAAACGTCTAAAAAATTTTGTCAAAATAAAATTCATAAACATTCTTCGTGAGTCAGAATATGGTAAGCTAGGTTTATTTGTGAATACCAGTGCTCTAGTTAGATCCTCGCCATATTCTATGGATATTGTGACTGGGGAGTTAGTGCCTTTCAATAGATGGATAGACAATGGAATCTGGAAATTGACTGCATGTTTGACTATTACGAAATGTCTGTTCGTATATTTTCGGCTTTGGCAGTATTTATCTGGAGGACTAGAAATGCAGGATCCTTATACTGATGTACTTATATTGCTGTTTCACGTAATCCTGACTACGGATGCCTCAATTTTCCACTTAATTCAATATCGTAATCTCGAAGACATTCTCTACTTCCACAACCAATTTGTAAAACTTATAAAGTCACACGAACGTAAGATATTTAACTTTTCGTACCATTTCTGAATGTTTAGATTCAATGATGAGCTTAAAAACTAACTCGATATTTGTTTATAGGTGAGTCCGACGTCAAGCTATTCAAGAACGCTCGGAAAATCAACGAAGCCTTTGTTATTTTTATGTTTATCGCTTCTGCCATCTGCAACATAATATTTATTTTTGTTTACATCCGGAATAATGACAAATTTTACTTCGTTTATTCAATTTTGCCAATGAACTGGATTGGACTGCTAGTTATGATTTCTGAAAATATTCTCGGCTACAGTGTTTGGATAACCACAGCCAATTGTGTCGTGATGATCACAACATATGGCATTTCGATGAATTGCGGTTTACAATATATTAGGTAAAATAATAGTTACTTCCTCCTATAATTAATAGTGTCAGATGAAACGTTAATATTTTTTTTGTTATTTCACAGTAAATTCTCTGAAGAATTTACGGTTCTGAAATACAGGAAATATCAACTTGTGAACACCGTTTTTAGAAATTGTTACTCTGGACTTGGAATTCCTGTATTCAACATATCACTTCTGGTTATGACAAGTGGCTTAATTTTCTGTATGATTAGAGGCTTTGGATTTGTTCCTTGTACTATTTATACAATTGCCATAGTTATGTTTATTGCAGCTTGCATTTGTATAAGTCTATACTACACGTTTTCCTGTTCAATTCACTCTAATACAACTCGAATTTTATCCAATTCCCACGGCTTTTCAAAATTTGAAAGGCTCAGTTTCAGGACTTGTAAACCCTTTGGTATTTATATGGCACACTTCTATGTTTTCAAGAGATCTACCGGATTAACATTTTTCTCCTATCTTGCACAAAATTCGATCAATTTGCTGTTGCTTTGAATATTTTATTAGTCAACTAATTTATAAGGAAATATTTAAATAGTTTTATCTACTACGTAAATCTTTGGAATGAAATGTTCGTGTGAATATGATTTTTTAACTACACTTGAAAATTATTTGAAGTTTGTTTTTCTCAAAAACCTCCTAGCCGATACGCTTGCGTAATCGTTAAAATTAAAATATTAAAATGACAAAAAAATATTGTTCTAGAAATGGTATTTGTAAAGCGTATTTAAAATTAGTGTGATCGCTCTGTAATGAAACCTGTTTTTTTTGTTAACTCGGAAATCAATTCTGCATAACAGCAGAAATATTGTTTATGGATGATACTCTTCTTACCTAAGATGTACTCTTTCTTCCAAATAAATTTTTGACTAACTAAGTGTTTATGCTTACACATTTTGAATAGTATTGAAGAAAAGAAATTACTGAATATCTTAGATTCTGAAACAGTTTTCTGGAGGTTTCAATTTTTGTGGTTACCAAGTATAGTCCTGCGCGATTCCAAGTTTAGAATGGAGTGTGCTACACTTTGGAGCTAATTAGCCCCATTCTCATTTGTGTGCGTGCTTTAGGAGACACATGTGTATGTAGTTACGGGTTAAGGCTAATTAGCACACTCGCTCGAAGGTGGGTGTATTAGCCCACCCTACCAAACATATTGCTATCATTAAAGAAATAAATTCACATTCCATTGGACAATTCTTAGATCACACGTTTTATGATACATGAAATATATGGTATACAGAGGTCAGAGAAACATGGTTGGAATACAGTTTCACGAGAACGTGTCATTAAACAATGGTGCGGACCTATGTCGAAATTAAATATTGAGAACTGAGGTAATAATAATTATAATGATCCGAAATAACGATAAGAAAAACTGACGTGTACATGTGGTTATTCGGTTTGTTCTATATATCTTACCTCTAAATTATAGGTTCGGACAGTAGCATTTGTATAGGTTGGGAAGTAGAAATAGGAATGCCGAAAATGAAGAATTTATTATGTCGCTATCGTATTTCGATTTTTTTAAATTTTGCTTCAACTTTCATATTGCTTAGTGAACAAAATCATTCTTTCATACGCTGTCGTCATCTCTCAAAGTAAATAGTCCACTTTAATTTTCCGAGAAAAATATCTGAATCCGTAGTGATCAAACTCAGCACATCTTTTGGTCCCGGGCAACGAAATCTCTATATCCAAATTCGACATCTACTGCCCAAAACTTATCCTGAAGATCGGTACGATCAAGCCAAGCCCCTTTTTTTCTAGAGTGGTTAATAGAATACCTCATAAACACGCTGGCCTGACAATTTCAAAGCCAATCGGTTTTGAGAAGACTTATTAAATTATGAGATTTTCATATAAGTTTCCATTTTGGCCAGCATGCAATACGAAAACTCCTAACTTGAGTTTCAAAGGTATCTATCCCTGCAATCTATCTTTCGGACATTCTGTGTTTAAAAATATACGAAAGTTCAGAATATTTTTCCTCAAAATGTTTATTGCAGTCATGACTTTAGTTTCTGTCGATCAACTGCTGATTTTACTCTTACCAGTCTGTCAAGTGTTTGACGCAACCATTTTTCTACTTGTATGATCTATTGTAAAACGCATAATTACTCTGTAAATTTGGAAATAGAAAGGATTATTCTCCTGGTCAACAAATTTGGAAAACGTTTCAAGAAACACAAAGACTTTTGGAAATATCAATTCTCAGTCGGAGTCAATGAACTGTAATTTGCATTACTGAAAAAATGTCGTAATTTTATGATTGACTTAGCGGGTCTAATTCTAGTTGCACAACATTTCTTAGGAAAGCAGCTGATTAGGAACTCAATTAGTCAACTTCTGGTCAAATATTAAAATATACGCAACGAGGTGACAAAAACAAAGTAATTTTAGTTCCAAGTATTCTGCATTCGATAGGAATACCGTAAAACTTCATGTCCCTGTCCTTTGTCAGTAATGAAATACAATGGATTGAAATTCAGGATTGTCCGACAAGAAGTTTTAAGTTAAAACAGACTAGAATTCAAAAATTCAAATCCATCATAGAACAAAGTGACAGCCCTACAACAATCCACATTTAATTGACGACAATTCGACTTCATACCGTAAATGCAGAATAAACGCCAGAGCGCTTATTTAAAACGACGCAGGCCGAGGCGCCGACCCGGCGTTTATTTGAGTACTGGATTGTCTTAAAATTACTTATGGAGCAACCTTTCCCGCCTCCTATTCGGAATCTGACGTTTAACAGAGCCGAGGCGTTTATTCCGTCATTTTACGGTAGTCTCATCTAAAATAGTGAATAAATTATTTGACAACTAGATTACAGAACGAAAGTGCAAATATTTGGTTATCATTAAAAGGACAGATGTTTCCATTTAACTTTCAAAAATGCGTCAAAAGGCTTTCAATTCCAGTATTTTCATTCGTATATTTTTGTCGAACAAATGGTTAGCAAGATTACTGAATGTCATGCCCGGGAACAATTTCGCACTCAAAAAACAAGTCCTCGTAAAAGCTCCAGTGCAAGAGCTTCGCCATGTCTTGTTCAAAATCAGACCAAGTTGCGAATTATAAACTAGACACTCCGACTGAAGACGAAAATTGTGAATTAAAGTTGGAAATGTTTGTTGTGGTTCCAATTTCAAAAACTGAACAGCCATATCAGGAAAATTTGGCCAAATCCTTTAGGCAGTTTTTCATCCTTGGACGCATTCTGGGCATTCTGCCTTTTGATGGAGTTACAACTGGAAGAGTCGAAGATTTAAAATTCAAGTAAGGAAAGTAATTTGTTTCGTACAAACTTTTGTGGTATAATTTATTGATTTTTCTTGGTCAGATGGAGGTCAACTGGGACCTATGTCAATTTCACCATTTGTTGCATCCTTGTATTGCATATATTTATTGGAGCAATGGGCTACACCCGTACTCGCGCTACCAGCGCATATCAAATGGCTCAGAATTCACATTATTCGATCTTCTTCGCCCATGGGCTTTTCGTGTAATTTAATCGCTTTTAATATTTGTCTAAAAATGAAAATATTTTTCTTATCTGAATGTTTCATTAGGTATCTATTTTTTCTTTGGAATGCTAAAAAATTTATCCGAGTACTAAATTACTGGAAATCCCTCACCATGCACTTCAGTTTCGAAGATAAACATTTACGAAGAGACGCATGGTTACTAACTTGGTTGGTTTACACTTCTGCTACATTTGAGAATACTGCCTGGCATTTAAAACATTTCGGTAATTCAAAAAAATAATGGCTTTAAAATACCGACAAGGAGACCACTAGAGCTCAAGTACGACAGATTAATCGACAGATATTGCCTCACTACTAAATCATCTTGAAACAATGTAGCCGTGCCTTTCCAGCAATACTCGGCAGACATTTCTAATGCTGGTAATTCGAAATCATGAAGTAATTTTATTTTCCGAAGTACATATTCGTGACCAGGATACTTGAAGCGAGAACTTCCGAATGTTTAAACTGATCTGAGTACTACGTGTGAATGGCCTTCCTTCTGGGCGTGAAATTAAACAATTAACTATAACATAGATAATTTTTAGAGAAATTTCATTGCAACGCTCCGAACAAAGAGAATTTTGCGGAATATTTCTACCGGGAGAGTGAGCCGGAGTTTTCTATAGTTGTGCCGTATCACCCGGTCACACTAGGCTTCCTTCTTGTCGCCAACAAGATCGCTTTGTATGCCGGACAATTTGGTGATGTCTTTCTAATTCTTCTTTCGAGAGCACTCTATTTTAAATTTAAGCACCTCATCCGGCTGGCAAAGACGGAGCTGTTTCAAGCAGGGTCACTGAAAGGTATACATAAAATTCTAATAGAAAATAATTTGATGATTTTTTCACCGGGAACCTACACAATTACTCACATGTTTGTTAATAATTTGCGGAAAATCAGTCAATGATATCGATGTACCAATATTTTATTTTCCAGACGTTTGGTAATTTTGGATTCAATTAGATTTCTACGTAATATTGTTGCATACTAAAAAACTTATGTACAATGATATTGAAGGCACCAAAATACATTTTTCGTAATGTAGAAGTTAATATTTTTATCCAGAATTATGGTGATATCCTGTCTTAATATGATTTTACAAAAATTATAAAACGGAATATTTTATTAGATATCCAATCCTAGTCTGAAACACGAGGAAGGAAATTGCAATAACGAAAATATTTAGTATACAGAATCGTTATATTAAGTAATAAATTTACTACGCTTTGGGATTCTCTCTAGACCTTAAGGACTACTGAAACAACAAACTAGCATGGCCATTTACCTGTGTTTTTCTCGGTTGACCAGTTTGACTATCCT